>AYEL01068853.1:0-11331 GCA_000484575.1 Olivierus martensii | reverse complement strand
TTTTCGACCCTGTTTCAATCGCATAGTTAGTTCTTTGGTCCAACGCTAGGAGCGCCACATTGAAATTTGAAGTTAACATAGCAACCAATAGAAGTGAGCACTCTGTATATATTACTCTGTGGCTAGCGCCATTTGGAGGGCCCATGGCTAGATTAGCCCGGTCAGGAGTAGATCTATCGGTAAGGTCCGATATCGCTAATCAAAAATTACGTCTAAATTAATATAACTGTCTGGAGAATTAATCCGCTCGTTGGCCTCGGTGGTCTTAAATTAATATAACTATCCGAAGAATCAATCTGCTTGTTGGCCTCGGTGGTCTAGCGGTTATGACGTTGGGACGTTAGCCCAAAGGTCCCCGGTTTGATCCCGGGCCGAGGCAGATTTTTTCTTCAGATAATTTAGTTAAAAAAAATTCTAGTTTAATTATTAATTAATAGATGGCACCACTCATTGATTTAAATAAATTAATTATTATTCTAATTACGAGATGGCGCTAAAATTAGTTCAAATTGATTCGAATCATTAAAAATCCGATAAAAATCAAGAGATTAAAAATGGCTGATTAGTATAGGATTTGAGTAGAATCAGACTTTTTTGCAGATTAAAATAATAATCGTCTAGAAATCATCTTTAAGAAACTAAAAACTAATAATATAACACAAACAAACAATAGAATCAGACTTTGTTTGCAGAATTTAATAATAATAATCATCTAGAAATCATCTTTAAGAAACTAAAAACTAGTGAATTGTTGCACATCTATTTTTAATTAATTATATAATTTGTTTTCATTACTATTGTCTACTAATTTGATGTCGAAACAAACACAAAATTTTGTTAAAAAGAATCCCCACAGAACCAACATAAAAAATAAATGCTTAAATATTCATCATCAAACACATTTATAACAATGTCTTCCCACGACTGAGATCAGAAAATAATGGGATTTAGATCGGATAGAAGTTCACATAATCAGAAGTCATCAACCAAAGCCTACATCATTAACCAAGACATTTTTTTTTACAGTCACTCGTCGTTAACCAAGTACGTCATTATCCGAGACTGTTGTTAACTAAGGTACCACTGTATTTCTTTTGATAACTAATTTTGGTTTATCCAACTCAATTCCTCCATATAAGTCAGATAATCAAGATTTCATCGTATCTGTAATCTTGCGAAATAATTTATTTTAAATTTAAATTCTAGAAATATCAACAAAATTATTTTCCATCAATACACTTAATCTATTATTTTTAAATTAATATTGAATAATTTTTACCTCTAATATACTGTAGTCCTGTATGCCTGCTGAAAACATCAAATTACCAGTTGACTGTTTTGTTCTAAGATGCAATACTACACTCAGGTGACGATCAATAGATGCTGCTAAAATATAACAGGCATAACTCTTTCCTCCAAAAGAAATTGGTTTCTTTTCTGTTAAAATATTTTTTATAAAATATTTCATAATTATAAATAACAATTTAAATTTTTTTAAATACAATAATTTATATGAATAAAATAATTTGTTTTAACATTCATTTATGTATTTTTAAATAAAATAAAATATAAAAGTTTGCTACATATATGTTATTAATAATATAATTCTTAACTGCATTTATCACTTTTCCCATATATATTAATATTAACTGCTTAATTTTATTAAAATGTTTAGTGATTTTGATTCAAAAATTTCCTATAAATATTTTTTGATGTTCTCATATTCTTTCATTTTATGGAGCTATAATGCATATCATATCTCCAGATAATTTGGATATCAGCTGATAAATATTTTGGATTACTGCATCATAGTTTCATCCAATAGTTTTAGCTAAACCAATCAGGTTTAGAGTATTATCCTTGCTAACTACAAAAATTAAATATTTAAATTTTAATATGAAATAATATTCATTACAAAAGATAATATGAAAATATCTATATATACAATCATTTCAATCAAAATATATATATATATAATTTAGTCTAATTTTTGGCCATTTATATTTTTTAATAGCTACATTTTTAATAACTATATTTTTTAAAGAAATTACTACGAATAAAAGATCTGCAATAGGAGGACAACAGGAAATAAATAGTCATGGAGAATCTACAGGGATCTACAGAATACCGTTAGAGAATGTTGATAAAGGCACCACAAAAGTGTACATAGGAGCAATACAAAGGAACATGAAAGACAGGATAGAAGAACATAAATGTGACATTAGCCATGGCAATCTAACTACAGCACTGGCAAGACGTGCTTACGAGAATGATGTCAAAGTTAACTGGAAGGAAGCCAAAGTAATACACAAAGTCACTGATCCAACAGAGTTGAGTACAGCTGAGAAACTAAACATGTACAGAAGAAGCAATTAATGAAAAAGAAAAGGATACGATCTGAAACGCATGGAAGTATGCCCTAAGAAAATAGCACGTACATGAACAACATAAAACTTTAGGTGGAAACACCAAACTTTGACAAACTATTTCAGTTTTAGTTATATTTTTATTTTTGTTAATTTTAGGTTAAATGTATTATTTTCAAAATATTTGTTTACAGTATCTATCCCAGATAATATAAACTTTGTGCTTAAAATATTTTATATTTAAAATAAAGTTCTTTTTTAAAGTAATTTCACAATGGAACCGTAATGACCAAAGTTTGTGGATTTTTAGAACGTCTTTTATTCTAATCAGTCTATGCAAGTTTGAGTTGAGGATGGCTAGGTCATAGTCGAAAACGTTACTCTGGTGTTATAATTAGAATAATAGAGAGAGTTTTTGGACTGCTAATTAGTGCTATGGTTAACTCTTTAATTAGTTATGTTAAGTGCATGCTTCATTGGTGGTGTTAGCCATATCTCTGTGTGATCGAGAGTTTCTGTATGTATGGAGTGAATTAATAAATTCACATGATAGCACTTCATATGCTATTGTTTATTGGTAGTGTTATGTTTTATATTCATTATCTGAAAATGATTGCAGTGCCACACTTTTGCCTATCGATTATTTTTGGAATTACAAGTTTTATTGCACCAATCATTTTCCCATGATCTGAAATATATACCCTCCAAATTTGGAGATGTTATGTCTACAAGTTATCTCTCCAGACCATTCCAAACAGGAATACTTTAATTTGAATCACTCTGTATGTTGGAGCCATAACTTATACATTACTAATATATCAGAAAAACATAATGATAAAAATAGTTATATTAAAGAATAGGCGTATATGTCCACCACTTGACTGCATGGTAAAGCAGTTGCTTATCATCTTGGAGGATCCAAATACAATTCAGAATCTCACATCTCAGTTTTTCTAGAGGGGTTTGGGCCTAGCTTATTAACTAAAACTAATCTAATAAGGAAATAAAATATATGCAAATATGAAAAATGAGAGAATTAGAGAATGAAAGTATATTGTGTGGCAATGTATTTTCATGCATTTTCTCATATCTCAGCATTATACTTTTACATGTAAAATAAATTAAAAAAAAAATGTTATCGAATTGCAATTAATGTTTTAAATAAATCTGTTTTTCCTAAAAGCTATTATACAATTAAAATTTGTTACGTATATCATATAGTTGTCTTAATATTTGGTCTCATTTATTATTATAAGGGGTTTTATCATGAAATAGATTATTACAATTTTAAGATCAAACTTCCGAGTTTTTACGATCGAAAGGCGGCCATCTTGGTCAACCCATCGCTGGCTTCACTTCAGGGCCGACAATAACTTGTCGGCCCTGCTTCACTTTTAGTGACGTCATGCCATCTCCATCTATCTCTTATCTCCGTGTTGTGCACCCACAAGGTTGCTAAAATATAGGGGGCGCCAAAAAATGACTAGAAAAAATTATGACGATTACGATCGAAAGGCGGCCATCTTGGTCAACCCATCGCTGGCTTCACTTCAGGGCCGACAATAACTTGTCGGCCCTGCTTCACTTTTAGTGACGTCATGCCATCTCCATCTATCTCTTATCTCCGTGTTGTGCACCCACAAGGTTGCTAAAATATAGGGGGCGCCAAAAAATGACTAGAAAAAATTATGACGAAAAAAATTATTAATTTTTTTTAAAGTAATTAATATTTTATATAGGTTATAGAAACAAATTTTTAATTTCCAAAATTAAAAAAGTGATACTAGCGTATAAATATTTAATGCAAAAATCGGATTGTAAAATAATAATGTCGTTTCGAAAATTAAATAATTTATTTCAGAGGGCCCACGGGAGCGACAAATCAGTTTCGTCCAACGATCGTTGTTTTAATTGATTTCTGCACAAAGGCACCTCATCTATCAACGGGGCCCACGGGAGCGACAAATCAGTTTCGTCCAACGATCGTTGTTTTAATTGATTTCTGCCCAGTTTCTGCACAAAGGCACCTCATCTATCAATGCCGGCGCTGATTTTCACAATTGTTCAATGAGAAAACTTTTCTGTGATTAGGAGAACGCTTTTATTTTAAATAATCTTCCTAGCACGAATATAACTTATTATACTCACTTGTCAGTCTAGCGAATTCGGATTATTCGCGTCTTGTAAGAAGCGAATAATCCGAATTAGTTTACTGTAAAATAATTAGAAATCAATGTCATTTTAATAATTATTATATTAAACTTCAGCTATTTCTAATTTAACTTTTAAATTTTTAGAGTGATAGATTAATTATATTATTTTTTAATTCAGGAAAATTGTTTTTATTGGTTTCCATTAACAAATATTTGATAAAAAATTATGGGATAGATTAAAAATCTGATAATTTCACCAAAGAATTAAAAACTTCTGATTTTGGTAATAATTTGAAAAAATACCATAATCTATCATGGCTGGAGCGGCGAACCTATGCCATGCGTGCCCGAAGTGACACGCTGGCTTTTTTTCTTTTTTTTTTGCTGGAGCGGCGAACCTATGACATGCGTGCCCGAAGTGACACGCTGGCTTTTTTTCTTTTTTTTTTTTTGGCACGCAAAACTTGGAGCTGATATACTGTTTAACATTCGGATCGGCACGCGAAGGATAGTTTTTACAAAAATTTATCCAATTTTGGCATGCACCTTAGAAAGGTTTCCCCTCTATACAGGAATCTCTTGATTAGTGCGGTTAATAAATCCTCGCAATACACCGCATATATCAAAAACGGACTAATCAAAATAAAAAATAAATAATAAATACCGGAAAATGTCAAAATTATAAACATGTATTTTATAATGAATCCTGAAAAATATCAAAATTATAAACATGTATTTTTTCCCTCTCTCGAAACGTATCTATATTGCATTACATGTACTTTAAATCATTGAGTAATATGTATAGAATTTTAAAAATTTATAGTAAGAATTAAAATTTATTTTTCACAAAAAAATTTATTTTTTATAATATTACATAAATTTTGTAAAAAAAAAAATATTGCACGTCCGTAGGCATCGAGTACTGGAGACTGAAGGCAGGGCTGGCAATATAATATTGTAATTGCTATTATTAGGTAGTTGTCATTCACGCTAAATTTATTAATAAATAAAATTACGAACGAATTTAAATATAACAATTACATGACGAAAGTCGTAATATTAACAGAATTAAAAATAAATAAATAAATAAAATAAAATTTATTGCAGTACTCTAATCATGTAGACTACAATCCCCGAGATTCAGTTGTCAACGCTTCAGAGAGTTTGCAAAAAAAAAAAATCGCACATGTTTAAGCGCACTAATCAAATCTGGCACCCACATATATCAAGGGAAAGTCTCAAATTTTTTTAGCGCACTAATCAAAACCGCATTATTCAAACCCGCACTAATGAAGGGTTTCCTGTATTACAATATATGGGATTTTCTGAAAAATAAAATTTATTGCAGTACTCTAATCATGTAGACTACAATCCCCGAGATTCAGTTGTCAACGCTTCAGAGAGTTTGCAAAAAAAAAAAATCGCACATGTTTAAGCGCACTAATCAAATCTGGCACCCACATATATCAAGGGAAAGTCTCAAATTTTTTTAGCGCACTAATCAAAACCGCATTATTCAAACCCTCACTAATCAAGGGTTTCCTGTATATGGGATTTTCTAAATCCTGTATACAGGAGTTTTTATCAAAAATTATCTTCAGATAATTTGTTGAATCATTTACTGTATTTTTTATATGAAATATTATTTTGCCTAAATAGCTTAAATTAACTTTTAATAACTATATCAAAAATTCACAATTAAAAGTAGTACAGTAATTTATTTTCAAATACCTTATAAATGATAAACATTTATGAATTCGCTCTTAAATTATCATAGTATCTATGCTTCTACAGGGATACCCAATTACTGCGCTTCGAAGATCACAGCTCAATGTTTGAATTCACAGAGAACTAACTTATTATAACCATATCAACATTAATTTATGAGTGCTATAACAATTATTTGGACAAAAATTCATAAATAAATGTATAATTTAGTAAATATTTCAGTAAAAATGCACATTATTTTTATATTAAATATCCATGATATATACTTGTATAGTAAATGATTACATTTTTTTAATTCATGCTGAGTATTTTCTGCCATGTAACATAAGAAAGAATTGAATGATTTTCCTATCACAGAAAGAAGATCACTAACATAACAGAGATTAAATCATTTTTAAGGTAAAGGTTCCACTTTTATATAATATAAACTATGTTTCGGTCCATTGCACAATTCTTTTGAAAGTCCAAGGGTTATGAGAGTTATTAAAAATGTCAAATTTATTTTCCTGGTAATGAATCAGATCTTCCGCCACTTGTATTTTCATTTTTGACTCATACCAGCATGAACTTCTTAAAGTAATTAATTTCTAGCCATTTAAAGTGAAAATCATCACTCAACATGACATATTCTTTAGTCTGATGACCTTGTTTAAACAACTATTGCTTTTTAATTTAATTTCTTTTAAAATTAATTTAATTAGAACTGATTTTTAATGAAAACAAAATAGGTGTTTTATTGTTTATAGAAATAATTCGGAATTTTATTCAGACAATAATTATATAATGCCTCTTTAAACGGGTGGCATCCGCATATTCAATCAATCTGATATCAAAAATATGGAGGCCATTCATTATCATAAGTCTAAGATGATTATTCACAATTAAAAAAATGTGTGTAAAAAATTTATATATGTGGTATAATGAAATATCTTTGTTTTAATTATTAATTATTTATATTTTATTTTTTTTATGTTTAGTTGGCAACATGTGTGGTTGGCCGCCATGTTATTTACTTTTTTTGAAATATTATAAAGTTTTTTTTTATTCTCTGATGTTTTATTAATATCTATCAATCCGTAAATGTGAAAGACTTCGACGTCACCACATATATAAAATAATCAACTAAAGGAAAATGAAAAAAATCAATCAAATAGTCAATAATGCAAGTTGAAAAGATTATTTTTAAATTTCAGATTAAAAATTATTTCTCTTTTATAGTAAATTTTATAGTAATTTTATAACTAGATTTTTAATCATAAATTTTGTTTTAAAAAATTCATATTTTTGATATCAGATTGATTGAATAAGCGAATATCATCCATCAGTGGCTTACTCAGAGGGGGCGAAGGGCGGTTTGCCTCGGGCACCAACCTGAATGGGGCCAAGAGCATTACTATTCATCAGTTATTTGTATAATTTTCAGTTCTTAAAAATTATTTAAGAAAATATGTAAAACAATGTGTTTTTTTTTTTTTTGGAGGGGAGAGGAGGCCAAAAAAATGCCTCCCCGTGTACCAAAGATTCTGGGTTTCACTGCTATCCGTTTACAAATGCATTTTATAATATATATTACAATATACAGTATTGTTTATGTTTTAATCCAAAATAATCAAGAAGTAACCAGAAAACAAGTAATAATCGTAATTTGTTCCATTTTATTTATTATGCAAATACAGTATAAGATTAAGCATTCGTTTTATACATTTTATAAAAATAAATATCATATTTTATAGACATTAACATTAAAAATGGGATATTATAAAGTATACTGTACACAAAATAAATTAATAATATCCTAAAATTTTAAAGATGCTTACATAATAATATTTTAATATACATAAATATAAAAAAGAGGGTGCATCTTATGCGCCGGTGCGTCTTATACGCCGGCAAATACGGTATATGGTTAATCCCCTGATTAGTGTTGATATGAGTATTAGTTAACCAGTCTTCAGCACTTGTTTAAGCAAAAAAATTATATTTTAATACTTGTTAAAGATCTTTTGTTTAATAAAGCCATCCTCAGTAATTACAAGTTTAAAACAAACGAATACAATCGAATTATTTGAATACAAGAACATTAAAATAGAACATAATAAAAAATATTTAAGTTAAATAAGATAAATAATAAAATATATATAAATACATTTTAAATATTATAAACATACAAAATACATAGTGGATCACTGTTTATGCGTATTAAGAGTAAAGATATTGATTATTATAAAGCATCCCACAGGGTTGGGATAGTCTCTGGGGGTTGTCATTAATCACATGACACTTAGTACGATATTGTTTTATAATGATATATTGCAAATTAGATATGCTGAGGCTATCATTACAAGATTGTATTATTTTGGCATTCTGCCAATCGATGTCGCTCTCATAAACTTCCCTTGCAAGAGCTGTGTTCAGTTTAGCCATTTTTATATCGTATTTATGTTCAGCCAACCTAGTTTCTAAAGAATGGATCGTGCTACCAACATAGACTTCAATATGATTGAAAATCGTTGTTAAATATCGGTATGACATATATTCCAGCCTTCTCCTTTGGTGGTAAGGGGGTTTAATGTTTTTTAAGTTGTTACATGTCGTATTCATTCTACTAAAAGGTAAAAACCAAATCCTTCTTGTTAAGGCCTCTTTTAATGGTTGTATAGCATTAGAATACGGGACAGAGTGTAAGAACCTTTTATTACATTGTGTATTATTTTGTAGATTGCATGATGTAACAGGTGTGCAATTTATAGAGTTTAGAATACCATATATAAACGAAGGAGTATATCTGTGCATACTAGCTTGGTAAAGAACGAGTTTGAACTTGTTTTCTTTGGTTAGTGCGTCACTACTATGGGTGAGCATATATTTTAAAAGAAAACGGAAGGCTGCTATCTTATATTTAAATGGGTCCGGAGACTATCTCGGTATAAACAGGGGAGCATACATATGTTTCCTAAAGACTTTCGTAATAACATTATATTAAAGATAGTAACATCAACATCTAAAAAATGCACATTCATATTAGATTGTTGTTCTAAAGATATACATAATCCTAAGGTTTCATTATTAAACTGTTGTAACAGGGTATCGGCTAACGTAGATTAGTCAAAAATTATAAAATCATCATCATTATAGAGTTTAGAATACCATATATAAACGAAGGAGTATATCTGTGCATACTAGCTTGGTAAAGAACGAGTTTGAACTTGTTTTCTTTGGTTAGTGCGTCACTACTATGGGTGAGCATATATTTTAAAAGAAAACGGAAGGCTGCTATCTTATATTTAAATGGGTCCGGAGACTATCTCGGTATAAACAGGGGAGCATACATATGTTTCCTAAAGACTTTCGTAATAACATTATATTAAAGATAGTAACATCAACATCTAAAAAATGCACATTCATATTAGATTGTTGTTCTAAAGATATACATAATCCTAAGGTTTCATTATTAAACTGTTGTAACAGGGTATCGGCTAACGTAGATTAGTCAAAAATTATAAAATCATCATCAACATATCTTAAGAATAATTTAAAACTATTTTTTAGAGAAGGCAAGACAGATTGTTCTTTGTACCTGATAACTAATTCAGCCATGACACCCGCCAACAAAAAAGTTGGTAATCTTACCGATGCAAATTTACAATTCTATGCTCATAAACTACATACCAACATCAACTGCTCATATATTACCTTCAGATCCGTCGCAAGCCTTATGTAAGAAAGTTTCATCTATTATGAAGAGGCATGGCTTTCCAGAAATTTGGAAAATGAGCTTACCACATAATCCAACTTGTCCTCCACTCTAGGCTTTTGTAAAAACGCTCAAACACCCAATCATCATAAGACCTATGGATGTTAAGACATATTCTCCCCTTACAGCTTTGGAGAAGAAACTTGCAAATTGGTGTTTGCGTAAAATGAATGGCTACCAGTATACCACATAATTGTCAGTCGATTTTCTACAAAAAACTTAAAGTTTATTCTTTCCAGCATAATGATAATATGATTGTGCCGGATTATTCGCAGCTATATCCATCGATAAATATACCCCCTGCGTGTTTATTGTTGTATAGATTTCTCCTTGAGAACACCAAAGACATGAAAGTTCCCCCACAGGTATTACGTGACCTTTGCCATCTTATAAATATAACTCATATTTTAGATTTAATGGCAATTTTTATAAATAATTAGTTGGTATACTTATAGGGGGGCCAATGGCGGGTGTCGTGGCTGAATTAGTTATTAGGGTACAAAGAACAATCTGTCTTGCATTCTCTAGAAAATAGTTTTAAATTATTCTTAAGATATGTTGATGATGTTTTTATAATTTGTGACAAATCTACGTTAGCCGACACCCTGTTACAACAGTTTAATAATGAAACCTTAGGATTATGCGTCTTATACGCCGGCAAATACGGTAATTATTTATCATCTCTAATTTATAATTTTAACAAAAATTTTTCATGCATCATTTATTTTTCTTGCATATAGTGTTTTCAAATTATTTTGATAAAAAAAAAGTTTTATTATTTGGATGTTTATTACCATTTCAATTAGTAGATTAGTAGATAGTTGATTGCTTTTATGATTTTCTTGCTTATTCTTTTTACTGATTATATCAGTGAAGAGAATAAGCAAGAAAAACACACACACACACACACACACAAAACACACACACAAACACACACACAAACACACACACAAACACACACACAAATACACACAAACACACACACACACAAACACACACACATAAATATATATATATATATATACAGGGTGAGATTTTATCTTGAGACAACAAAATATCTTAATTGGATCTCATTATTTTGGAAAAAGTTGTAGACAAAAGTTAAATTGGGTTTCGAAGGGGCAATCAATTGGTGACCTTAAATCTGACCTTGACTTTGACCTTCAATGTCATTTGAGGGTCAAGTCTGTTTTTTTAAATGGGAAGACCTACTTTTGACCCCGGCAATGGAAAGAGCGGAAAATTTCACAATCGGATATACCCTTGACCTTAAGGTTTAGATCAAATATCAAGGTTATTTGCAGGTCAAAAGATTTTTCCAACGGGAAAC
>AYEL01068851.1:0-70833 GCA_000484575.1 Olivierus martensii | reverse complement strand
CAAATTATTATTTTTTATTGATATATAAATATTTTATATATAAAAACAATTTTTTGTTATATCTGAATAAAATAAAAGGATATTTTAATATTTAAAAGAGATAAAAGTTTCAATAAGCCTTTCAGAAATTGTTATCAGATATTTTTTAATAATAAAAATAATAATAATACTCATAAAAAATATAAAATTTATAGAAAATGTAAATACAGTACGTTATTAATTAAAACAAACATTTTTTCTACAGCATTAATAAATAATTATTTTTTGCATGAAGAAAGAAATGCGATAATAAATAAATATATTGCAGAGGCAAAAATTGATAAAATTTTAAATTTTTATTAAATAAAACCGAAAAATTCCACAAAAATCTGAAATATTCAAAGTAAATCTGTTTAACATAAACTTTTTCTAACAACACAAACTTTTTGTACCGTTTCGAAGAAAAGAGTTTTTTCAGTGATGTGATATTAAAAAAATAATGAATATATCACGAGAAAATCGAATACTTTTAAATGCGTTACGTTATGAAATTTAATTATTTATTTTTGATTATTTTTTGTTTAATTATATCTGAAAAATTAAAAATTATATATTTAAATTAGAAATACTGTATGCTTTTATACTCTTAGGATATATTCCACAATTGCCAAACTGATGAAACTCAAACAAAATTAAATCATCTAATGATTTATAAATTAATCTTTCGTTTTATGAGTTCAATAAAATTAAATTGCATTTAAGTTTCGATTTTGTTCTGTAACAAACAAAAAATTTAATTTAAATTATCAAATCAAGAAATTTTATAAAAATTATTTTTATCAACTAATTTGTAAACATACTAAAAAAAATTGAAAAATTTTTTGATCAATAAAATACTATATAATAATCAAAATTCCGTTTATAATTAATTGCATTATCGAAAATAATTATCATACAAAATTTTTAATTGTGTTTATGATAATTTTGAATTTATTGTTTATAACGAATTTCTATATAAAAAACATTTTTTATTTTACATTTAAATTTCATGACAAAAGACAATTTATTACAAATTTTCATTATCGAATAGAATCGAATACGAAAGTTTTCGATTATAGATTCATTCGAATATAGAATATTCGATTCTAATAATTGTTTTCGTTTCTGAAACTTTGTATTATTATTTCTTATGACATAATCAACAGATTATTCTGTATATATTAAAGAAAAAATTAAATTTTCTTTTATTTATTTTAAAAGATTTGTTTGAAGTCTGTTAAATGCAGATTTAAAATAAAAATTATTTGTTTTATATCTTATCAAAGTCATTTCTATGTTTTCTATTTATGAGATCAGGAAGTGTTGATTTTATATTTTTATTTTATTATTCAGTCCTTTATGATCTTCAATAATAATAAAAAAACTTTAAAATTACATATAATTCTTAGCATACTTTGAAAATTCTCAGTTTTATGCGACAGATCGAAAAATGGATGCAAATTTAACCAAATCTATAATATAAACATTCAAAAACTTCACGCTAAATCTTCAAGTTATTTCGCTTATAGACAAACAATGAGTGGAATTTTTGCAATTTTTTTTTTTCACATTTAGTTATATTATTACATGATTATATAATATAATCCACTTTCCAAAATCTAAATAGTTAGATAGCAGATGAAAAAATATGATTATCTTCTAATTGAAAAGAGAAAGTTATCTCTCAAATTGCTTTAATATCGATATCTACTCGTAATTAGATCACTAGAGATAATACAATTTAAATGCTAGAGAATTTTTAGGAAATTCAGTTGTGATCTGATCAATTTACTTAAAACTTATAGGCAATAAACACGAATCTAACAAAAGATACAAACAAAAGGATGAAAGACATAAAAGTTAAAGAAGACGATAATTGCCGGATGTCTGAACGTTAATTATACTAGATAACATTTAAAATAAAAATAAAAAAAAAAATAATTAAGGTAATTAATAAATTACCTAATTCACTATTAAAAACTAGTAAAAGCATCAACTGAAATGAGAAGTTATGATAATTAGGTGTATTACAATTTTGTTTTATGTCGACCACTCGATTCAAATTTGTATGCAAATTTAATAACGATATAAGTAGTTTCATTTAAATTACTTAAATTATAAAATTAAATTTTTTTAGTTACGAAGTTAATAATATATTATTTTAAATTTTTTTAAAAAGGAAAAAAATTAAATCTCTTACCATAGTATGTAATATTAAAAACACTGAAATGACCATAATGTCTTTCGTGTGCGACAACTAGTTTTAGAGATGTTGGAGATATCGATACTTTAATGCAGTGATTCTCAACCACTGTGTCGCGGCACACTAGTGAGCCGCCAAACCTTTGAAGGCGGCCGCGAAAAATTAAGAATGAATTGTATGTATACATAAGAACTGTATGTATATGTTACCGTCAAAACCCGATTTCCCTAGTTGAAATTAGTTTTAACAAAGCCCGTTCGTGAATATTAGTATTAACTAGTCAATACTAGAATTCACTAAGACATTTTAGTGATTTCTATTATTGGCTAAATAAAGTAATTATTTACACTTTTTACTAGTTAAAAGCAGATAGTTAAAGGCGTTTCGATATGTTCAGTTTATGAAAAATTGAGCTTTTCATTCGAGAATAAAAAAGTCGCCCTATTGAGTCATGTTCGGCGTAGACCCAAGAATAGGACTTGAGACTTCAGCATTGCTATCAGATGTTCTCGAAAACATCGAAGATGAGGGCAAACTTCAGAGAGTCATGGAGATGAATGAGCGACAGAACGAAGCTGAGACCCTTGCTGAAGAAGAACATGAGGCTGATCCTCGTGGAATTTACATCACATCAGCCAGGAGAGAAAATATGATATCAGCTCACAAAAATATGTCTAAACAGGCCAAGAAAATGAAATGTATCTCCTATGTCACCCATCCCCCTATTGAAGTAGGAGATAATATCGTAATCCCAATCCCGGATATGGACAAAACTAAGGCAGATTTTCGAAATATCATCGGAATTGTGTTGGAAAAAATAAAGATCTGCACAAGATCGGAACTAATGATGGAAAGGTGGATAAATTATATTACAGGTAGGTTTTGTATCTTTTATGTATTTGCTACTATTTAGAGAATGCCCAAAATATGATTATGAAAAAAAATATCTTTTGTAGATCGGAATTTGACGTTTGTCGGGAAAGTTCCTGATGCCCGAAGAGGTACCAGATACAGATATTTCTTTGAGGATAGCAGCTAGGAAACCAGCGGTGGCACTACAAGGGTTCACAAGTTGTGTTTGCGAGAAAGGTTGCATTTCGAAAAGATGCTTGTGCAAGAAGAAACGAATTCTCTGCAACTCTAAATGTCATAACAGTTTTCCCATGCGGAAGCAAATAATGTACATCATAAATATATTTCTTCTGTAAATTTCAGTTACTATATTCATAAATATATTATTTTGTAGATTTCAGTTGCTAGGTTTTTATTTTTCTCCCTAACGCAAGATTGCACGATTAGGAAGATATCAGTCTTATCCTCATAAAAGAAATCTGAGGTACTTTTAGTTTTCACTAGTCATATCGAGTTATAATAGGAAATTTTAGTGAAAACCAGAAGTTTCTAACAAATGTAGTGAATTCTAGTATTGATTAGTTAATATTAGTATTCACGCTTTGTTAAAACTAGTTTCAACTAGGAAATCGGGTTTAACTAATTTCGGGTTTTGACGGTAACATATATACAGTAATTGCATGAATCATATATATTAATAGTGAAACATGGTTGGCTGGATATTCCTTTTGCAGTCGAACCACTCAACCGATTCCTAGAATAGGGTATCGTTAGAAAAATCTAACCTTTCGAATTTCTATGCCAAAATTTTTGTTATTATTCATAATTTAAAAATTAAGGAATAAAACTTAAATTAAAGTTATATAGTTTCTCTAAAAAGACAAAATCCACAGGTGACGCTATAAGAGGGCTGTCCAAAAGGCGGCCCGCCAAGCCATTTTGTGCGGCCCGCGAGGCTCTCACAATTTGTATTATATATTACTTTTTACTATTTTTTCACTTTTATTTATTACTTTTATGAGAGATTAATAAAAAGAATCCTAAAATTGAATTATATACACTCCTTTAATTATTCTTAATTATTAGCAATTATTTAATGATCAACAAGCTATCAATGACATCACATTTATTTCATCACTCAATTTTAGTTTTAGCTATTTCAGTTTAAAGTGTGACTGTATATTAGTTATTTTTTGGTTTCTAACACACATTTCAGTGATTGTGAACGTTGTTATGAGATTGTGCTGCACATATACTTTTATAAAATTTAAAATGTACATACTTGTTTAGTCATGGATAAACGTCTTTTGAACTACCACTACTTTACTGTGCCCGCGGGTCATCTCCTACTGTGTGAGATGTATATTTCCCACGCTTGTAGTGAGTCTTGTCTTTTCAGTTTTGGTTCAGACCTGATAAAGAGTAGACCATGTTATATTTTGCACTGTGTATACTAGTAAAATAAATATTTTAAATTTGTGTTTGTTACAGAGATTGTGTTTTAATTTTATTTTACTGTTTACTGTAATTTAATTTAATTTTTATTTTACTATGAGTTCGTTGCATTTTGAAATGAGTGAGAAAAAACGTAAAATAGAAAATGAAAATCGAGTATATTAGTAGCGGTGGGAAAATGACTTTGTCATAACAAATCACATGGGTTAACTGCTTGGTTTAACGAACGTTTTCCTAACTTTTGTGATTTTGGTCGGAAAGTAATATCAACGTTTGGTAGTACTTATTTGTGTGAAGGTGCATTTTCTAACATGAAAATTGTTAAGAATCGATTCAGAACCTGCCTTGGAGATTCTTCTTTTACATATTCTGTGGATAACTAAACAGGAATGGATGTAAATATCCAGCCCTTGTAAATGCTGCTGCCCGCCCTCATTTATCACATTAAATAGGTACATACATACTATTTTTATAATTTTTTACTGTTTATATTTTAAACTTTTTGTTTATATGTTTATTGGATGCAATCTGGTAAATATAATTTTGTAATAAGGTTTGTTATTCTGGAAATAAAATTGGTTTCCAAAAAAGCGTTATATTTATGCGTTCCGTTTGTTGAGACAATAGCGTATCAAGTATCAAAGCCCCTCCCCTTTTTTGTAACTGCGGCCCTCCATATCTCTAGTAAACACAGTTATGGCCCTCAGGTTCATTATAATTGGACAGCCCTGCGCTATAATAAGGGCACCATTTAATGATCCCGTATACGAGTATGTCTTAGAATATACCCACCGTCTGACCCCGCGTGTCGTAAAAGGCTACTAAAGGGGTCACCTCGAACCATTCGGTGGTTGACGCGTCCGTCCCTGGGGTCTCACTCGCGGGTCCCTACACGGAACCGGGACTGCTGGCGGTGCCCAAATCCGTCCCTAGGGTCTGCGATGGGACCCCATACGGACACCGGACCGCCCGGCGGGCACGTCCGCCTCGAACCATTCCTCGCACCAACCCTCGTATTCGGTGGAAAAAGTCCCAAACTAAAACCTCCATGTTAATCGCGTAATATAAATATATATACGAGTATGTCTGTAATCTGAATGTAATAAATAAGAATAAATACAATAATCTGTTAATAAAAATTCGTTGTTAAATCTAAATTAACTACTTGCCATTCAGCAGATAGCCTACACCACCGCTACTGCTACAACTCATCTGCTCACTTTGAACTGTTGAGTCTGCTGAACGTAGCCAATGACTTTATTTTTGTTTTTTCTCTCCCTCTGATTTAAATTAAAGCTAAAATC
This sequence comes from Olivierus martensii, assembly GCA_000484575.1. NCBI lineage: Eukaryota > Metazoa > Arthropoda > Arachnida > Scorpiones > Buthidae > Olivierus > Olivierus martensii. Next base: position 65,001 of record AYEL01068851.1, on the reverse strand, counting down.
TAAAATAAAACAAATCAAATATATTTCAATAAATATATATTTATTTTAATAAACAAAAAAACTTTTAGAAAAAACAAACTAGCCTATATAAAACTTTTTTAATCAAAATTTTTTATTATTAAAGACTTGAATTTGAAAAATACAGTATTAGAAAATGTATATATGGTAAGAATTCAAGCGCGTCCAGAATATTTGCGAAGAATTATATTTGTCAGTATTATTACATCATAAATGAGTTGTCTGTTACGTCACTAGCCTTTTAGAATTATTACGTACTAGCATAGATATATATTCACATATACATAAGTAACATAAATGAAGCATTTACAACTAAAAGAAATACTATAGGCCTTATTTTGAAAAAGTAAGCATTCTGTTTTTTCAAAAAATATGATGCTGAAAAACCATAATTCCAAAATAAAAACTGAAACTCTAAGAAATGGTGCCAATTCAAAATGTACTTAAGTCCAAAGTGTCATAAGTGAAGGAGCCATAACTCAAGATATAATTGTATTTATATTTTGTTTCACTTATTAAAAAATTAATTTATTATAACACTGAAATAAAAAAATTATGGTACATATACCATACTGAATGGTGTTAGCATTTGAACTCACCATATAGTGTCAATTTCAGAATGATGAAAATTTTAGATATGTCAATGATTTATTGATACATTATGAATGGTGTCAGCAGGAATTAATATGATTAATTAATTGTTATGACTGTATAAATGTGATTTTAGATTATAATTAATTTCCTGGGTAATTTTAGTTTCAATTATATCAATAGTTTTTTTTGAATAATAAGACTTAGTTCCACATACAGTTCTGCATATTTCATAAAATTTTGTTTTAATCTGAAATAGGACATTAATTAATTAAAATTTAATTAATGTCCTATTTTAAATTGCTATAAAATTTTTCACACAATAGTAATATCTTGCTGTTTAATATATTTATCTATCATTCTTTTATTTAGATAAAAAGGAGTATCAATCTTTTTTTAGCACAATAATAGTAATATAATAGAGGAAGAATATAGGTAGGTTAAGGTCACTCAAATTATAAACCATATCAAAATATTAGCTTTCAATCTAAAATGGTAAATTCCATTATTTATAATTTCTATAAGTTTTATCTTTTTTATATTGTTTGATATATTTAAATACTTTAATTACTTTTATTTCATATAATCATTTTTTCATTACACATATTTCTTTTTATTAATAGCAGACTTTTTGTTATAAATGAAATTGTTATGAAATTAAATATGCAAATGATGGAAATATCTTACTTTAAATTTCACTTAGTTTTTATAATTTAATTATCCATCTATCTTTTTAATTTTAATTAGATAAATACAATGGGTCCTTATTTAATATCTCCTCATTTAATGTCATTTTACTATGATGTCACCAGCAAAAACTAAATTAATTAAAAAATTAAAAATTTTAAGGCATTTAAACTTGGCTTTATTCCATTTCTCTATGATGAAGAGAAATGGAATAAAACCAAGTTTTCCCATTTTTTCTCTTCATCATAGAGAGAAAACAAGGTGGAAACCTAGAAACACAACTATATTTTATATGAACACTGAAGTATATAATATTGTCTATGAACAACATATTTATTAAACTATATAGCACATGAGACATTTGACTGGATTAATTGGGTACCTCTGTGTAGCTTTGGCTTTCCATTCAGAGGATCTAGGATCTCAGTGAGTCTCTAACATTAAACGAAAACCCACAGTATTCAATTTATATAAACATTGTAAAGTTTATTATAGTTTCAATTTGACGGATCAGGCAACAATGACAAATCCAGCTATATTGATAAATGACAGAAATTATTTTATTTTAATCCATAAAATCTAAATATATCTGATAATTAATTTTTAACCATATCATATAGATATTTTCATAAAATTTTTGTTTAATCTTTCCAAGAATTTAAAATTTCATATTTATATCATATCATTTAATGTTACTTTCATAAGTGTTGCTTATTCCAAACTATTTGGATATAAATTAATTAAAAAGGGAAATATTGGTAAATCAAATATTCAATTTAAAGTTTTTCTAGAAAAAAATACAAAAATAAGGAATCCCAAAGTATGATAACCTGTACTTACGACAACAATTATTTATAATAGGATTTACATTTATGATGTCCACCATAAATGATTTTGAATGATGCTATACTGCTATACATTACTTCATCACTTAGCAGTTTTAATTCAATTCAAGATTTGAAATATTTGCAATGAAATCATGTTATAAAGAAACTAATCTTAAAAAATAAAGCATTCAAACAAAAAACTCTTAACAATGCATTTCAGGAAAAAAACTGAAAATAATCCACAACAATCAGTATCTATAATTCAAAAATGATAAAAATAAAAATTCAAACTCAACAATTTCTATAATCATTGGCTATGTTCAGCAGACTCAACGGTTCTAAGTGAGCAGATGATTTGTAGCAGTAGCAGTTGGTGTATCTGCTGAACAGCAAGTAGTAACAGGGGACACAATTACTGAAAGAAAATAAAGCCCATTGTAAACACCATTAAATACTTATACTTTATATATTATCATTTGTTCCTTTGGATTAATAACATCCATAGGCACAGCCATCTTGAAATAACTTAACATGTTAGATAGTAGTGTAAATGAAATTCGCTACCAAACGTGACATCACTCACTCGATAGTAGCACTACCTTGAAGATGTGTTCAGCAGAAAATCTCTCAACTGTTCCACAACAGATGAGTCTGTTGAATGCAGCCATTGTAACATTACGAGGAAAGTTATTTTCTGCTTCATCATCCTCTACTAAACTTCAAACAAACCAAATTCTAATATTCAATGCACATAAAACCAGTTTAAAATTTAATTTTTCATTATGTTTATTAGCCTACTTTCTCAAGGAAATGGAGGCATATAAGATCAAGCCCATGTCTGCTTGTCACTAATAACTTTTGAATTAATTTGTAGATTTTTATGAACTTCTGTAGTGCTGTTGTGTTATTTAAGAAAACTTGATGCCATATTCTTTAATCCTATAAGATCAATTATTCCTGCAGGATAGAATTTAATTTTTATCATCAATATTTTACTTCATATTATTGCCAATAGATGGCGTTAACTGTTGGTAGTTTAGGGTAATATATAGCTTACCTGATTCCTTAACACAGCACTGCTTATCATAAATATCTAGCATAATGACATTTGCCCCAATGTGATGTTATGACACAACAATGGATGATGTCTGAAAACATTGATATATTTATCATGTCTTGACAACATAACAATTCATAACATCATGACGACATTATTGTTGTGGTGACATGCCATCATAATGACATCTATGCTGGTTAAATTAATGTTAAAAATGGATACATAAACCCAATGGATTCCGAATGGTAAATAAATGAAAAATAAATGACACAATCCAAAAGCAGGCAATTTTAGCTTGCTAGAATTACTTTTTTTTGCTATCAAGTTTTATATGCAAATGTAACTATACTATATATTCTATTTTGATTTTTACCTAATATTTCATTTATTTTCATCTGATTAATGTATTCCAGGGTGAAAATGTGTTTTCATTATTATAAAAATAAACAATATTTATTTAGTATTTCTATATAATATTTCTTGAATTTGAAGATTGGGATTCTAACTTTCATTTACAGTATAGTACGATAGAACCTGTATAAGACAACCACCTCCTGTTCCAATCAAAACTGGTCATTTATACAGATGGTCGGTTTATACAGGTTAATTATAATACAGCATGTTTAAATGAAACAAAATGATTACACTTTAATAAAATTGAAACATATGTTTTTGTTACAATTTATAAGAATATTTACATTTATTTAAAACACAACATATTTAATTAGTATGGAAAAAAATAGGATCGAACAGAGCAACTGCTCAGGGCGCCAAAGGTTGCTGGCACATTATGTTTGTTATTATTAGTATTACTTCTACTATTGTGGTAAGACAATTATTTTTTACATATAATTTAAACGGTGAGCGGATTGGGCAGCCACCCAGTTCGCTCACTGTTGCGCCCCTCAAGTTCTGCTCACAGTCAAAACTGAAGACCCCTTTGATCGTTAGTTTTGATGCTCACCATCAAAGCTGACAACTTGAGGGGGCGCAACAAAAATTTTCTCTCGAAGCACTGAAAGCTCTAGAGCCGGCACTGTTTCTACAGCAAAGTAGTGTTCAATATTGTTTAATTGAGACAACAATTTTTCATTATAGTCTATTGTTGATGGCAGTTTATTCTTCAACATGTTTCTTGAAGATGTCATTCGCTTAAAGTTGCAATTTCCATTGTCATTTAGTCAGAATTTCTTTTTTGAGACAATATTTTATGGATCTGTGTTTTCCCATCTTTAAATTTTCCTGATAATGCTCTTTCAGAAAGACTTTTCTTACTGTCTTCAATATTTTTATTTGCTGTTCTAAATTCAAGGCATTAACTTCCTGTTTAGCCCATGGTTTATCAATGTTTCAATATCCAAAGTGCAGTGATAGCATCACACATGTATGAGATTACATTTGATTAATAAGCACAGAATGCAAATATCCGAATATGGTGACTGATTGTTTTCACTTTCCCTGTTTTCTCTATACATGTCACCAAAGGCCTTCAAGATATGATTTTTAACATTTTTAATACAAAATTTGATTATCATATCATAGATAAAAATCTAAGGAATGTGCATATTAAAAAAATATTGTATTAAAGTAGAAATGACACCATGATTTCGTTTTTTCAGCTCTATACGTCATTCTCGTAGTATGAATGATGGGGAAAAATTCTCACGGTGCAATTTTTTCCATTGTAATGGTTTGGTTTAAATAAAATTTAAGTTTAAAAGAAAATGGTACTGATGTAAGCAATGAAGATAGTCATTTAATAGTGATGTTAAAAAATTATGGTTGTCATAGACAGTTTCACTTTATGCTTGGTCTATAACAGGGCTGTCCAAAAGGCGGCCCGCCAAGCCATTTTGTGCGACCTGCGAGGTTTTCACGATTTCTGATATAATATTGCTTTTTAATGTTTTTTTCACTTTTATTTATTACATATAATATTACTTTTTAATATTTTTCACTTTTATTTATTACTTTTTTTGTAATAAAAAGAATCCTAAAATTGAATTATATTAACTCAATTAATTAATCAATAAAAAGAATCCTAAAATGACCCGCGAGGCTTTCACAATTTGTGATATAATATTATTTTTTAATGTTTCTTTCCACTTTTATTATATAATATTACTTTTTAATATTTTTCACTTTTATTTATTACTTTTTTTGTAATAAAAAGAATCCTAAAATTGAATTATATTAACTCAATTAATTAATCAATAAAAAGAATCCTAAAATGAATTATATTAACTCAATCAATTAATTCTTAAATTATTAGTTATTATTTAACGATCAACAAGCTATCAATGACATCACATTTTTATAAGATTTTCAATCACGTCAATTTTAGTTTTAGCTATTTCAGTATTTTCTACAGCACTAACCAGCAGTCAAGAAAACAAAATCTTTTTATTATTTAAACATAATAAAAATGTTATGATATGTCATGATTCATACTTTGAATTTGAAGGCATGTTCTATTAGCAAAAGCGAGGTGTTCCGATTGGGAGCCCCATGGCGGGAGTATTGGCAGAAATTATTGTCCGGGAAGTAGACTGCCAATTATATTCTAGCATTAGAAACGAAATGCATTTATACGCAAGATACGTATTAATAGCTCATCATATAGAAAATGCGCACGATACAATTATATAGTCGCGATTCTCACAAAAGTTTTAGATAAGATCATTCAATGCTTGAACATGGTAACTATAGGGTTGTTTGAAAAGTAATTTTGTTTTTTCCATGAAAATGAATGGATTGGGTTGTTCGGAAAGTAATTTCGTTTTTTCATGAAAATGAACAACTTTCTATAGTATTAAATATTTTATTTAATTATATATTGACCATTTTGGTCCAATACATTTTTCCATCTTTCTAGTAGTAGCATGATTCCATGCTCATAGAATTTTCCTTTGCTTGCAAAAAACTGAACCAAGTGATTTTTGACATCCTCATTTAGTTGCTTGCAAAAAACTGAACCAAGTGATTTTTGACATGTTCATTTGAAATAAATGTTTTGCTGTCTAAAGAATTTTTTAAAGACTGGAACAAATAATAATCAGAGAGTGCCAGATCTGGCAAACATGGTGGGTGCAGTAGCACATCCCATCGAAGCTGTAACAGCTTCTGGTAAATCACCAAACTTGGCATTAATATGTTGAAACATTACACCTTTTCTGTTAATCAATTCTGGCCTCTTCTATTTGATGAAATCACTCAATTTGTCCAATTGGTGGCAGTACACTTTTGAATTAATTGTGAAATTGTCTAGTTAAAGCTCAGAAAAATAATTCTCTTGAAATACTACCAAAGAGTATCACTTTTTTTTATGAATATCAGCTTTTGAAATGCTTTGAACTGACTTATCTCTTCTACGCCATGATCGCTTGCATTCAGTATTGCTGTAAACAATTCATTTTTCATAATTATAAACTACTAAGTTCTGCTGCTTCTAGGAATACAAGGAATCACAAGCACTTAATGAAATAGTGTATTTTTCCTGCTTTATTAGATATATACTACATATACTAATAATAACCTCCAGTAAAATTTAGCTTTTTCAGCCTTCTATGGCCCTCCTCAGCCAAGAATGTTAGACACTCATTTGGGAGAACCAGCTGAGGAGGGCCATAAAAGGCCAAAAATGTTAAATTTTACCGAGGTAATTATTATGTAGTATTTATCTAATAATAAAAATAGTGTATTTTTCCTGCTTTACGTCCTTGTGATCCATTTTTTATCACCAGTTATGATTTGTTTCAGAAATGGATTGTTTTCTTCACATTTGAGCAGCAAATCACGGATGTCAGTGCGATGGAGCAAATCTTTCTTTGAGAACGTGTCACCAGTTATGATTTGTTTCAGAAATGGATTGTTTTCTTCACATTTGAGCAGCAAATCTTTCTTTGAGAACATGTGGAACATAAATATTGAGTTTTGAAACAAAACCAAGTCGTTTCAAATGGCTGTGAATGGTCGAATTTGACAAATTCAATCTTGAAGCAATTTCTCATGTTGTTATTCAGAGGTTTGCTTCAACCAAAACCTTTATTTTGTCATCATCAGCTTCAACTAACTTTCCAGCACATGGTCATCTTTAATATCAAAACTGTCAGAATGAAATTTTGCAAACCAGTTTTGGCACTAGCGTTCTGTTAACACAGCTTCTCCATACACTTCACATGACTTTTTTCTTGCTTGAATAGCATTCTTACCTTTTCAGTAATAAAAAAGCAAAACATGCTGAAAATCTCCATTTTATTTTCCATTTTTGATATGATACAAAAAATAAAAATAAAAAATAACTGCACACAACCAAAAGAATTTTTTTTATAAATAATCTTTGAAATATCAGCTGTCAAAATATATAATGACAATAGGATTTATAATGAAGTTGGCTAGTTAAAAATACAATTAAAGATACTTGTGGAAAAAACAAAATTACTTTCCAAACAACCCATAAATTGAACTTTATACTTACAAATGGCAACATCATCTGTAAGTGTTAAATGATAACAAAATTACGAGGAAATTTTTAATCTTAAATTATTCACTGTAATTTTAAATCTACAATATTCTATTTGTATATTAGAATGGTTTTTTTATATACATATTATATTTATTTTATCTTAGATAAGTAAAATAAAGGACATTTGATATCCTTTGCCTGTTTAGAAAAAGATAAGGGCTTTGAACTGCAAATAAAGTACTGTTTTTTGAAATAAAGGATGGTTAGCAACCCTAAATATGCACAAGAATTTTGAAATAATCATTTGTATGTTACGCTACGTCCTAAGTGCCAGCGTCCAGCGTGAGCGTGCGTGCACGCGCTTTCAGTCAAAGCGGACAAACCAATAGATTCGAATGTTCATGTCCAACGTTACAGCGTCGAGCGTTAAGCGGTCGCTAGGTAGCGCCAGTCGAATTCTCTAGTTGGAAGCAACTACCAATTCTATTTGATCGCTGCTTCCTTTGGTCGTGCTTCAAGAATTTTCGAAAAATGGCTGCCTTTGTCGAATTATTAATATCAGCAGTTTTTAAAAAACCTGTATTATGGGACCATAAAAGGAAAAAATACCACAACAGAGAATCTGTAGATAAAGAAGGGAATGAAATTGCAATTAAAATAAGAGTATTTTGTTAAATTTTATTTAGCTTAAACATAAAATGCATAAAAAGACCTATTTAAGTAATAATGCTGAAATAATATCTAAAAAGAATTTAAGGTAATCGATTCTATAAATAATTATTATTATTTGGATAATTAACTTTATTAATCAAATCATATTAACTTTTTAAGAGGCAACTTAATTATTGTTTGATATATCTTATTTTCTACAATTTCATCATACAAATGATGAAATTATCCCAACTTATACCGATTTTTAAAAATATTATTCTTTGCATTTCTATTTCGAGGCATTTCGTATCCGTAACGTAGTAGACTACTTTCCATCGAAGTTAGTATACGAAGTTTTCGCTTTGACGCCATCTCTACACGCTTCAAAAGAACGCTGGCACGTTGGCCGCCAGGAGATAGGCGAAATGGTAGCACGTATAAGCTACGGCACGCACGCGCATGCTGGACGCTGGAACTTAGGACGTAGCCTAAGAGATATAAACTGAAATAACTCCATTGTGACCTTATATTTACATGCAAAATTGGTCTCATGTTTTTATATAATTATTAAAGTTTCTTGATCTTCCCCGACACACTTATTTTATGAGCACTTTCTATAAGGGGAGATCCCTAAATTTAATTTTTATTTGTTTTTATTCTGTACTCACAGTTGATTTTTATAATAATGAAGTAATGCAGTCAAAGTAAATCTGGTACCTACCAACATTTTACTACATAACTTATTATGTATCAATTAAAAATTTTCAAAAAGAGACTTAAACCACTTTCAGAAAAATTATTTTTGCAATTTTGTACACAAGTTAATTATCTATTATCAAAATCATGGTGAATTTGAAGATCTTCACTGCAAATTGTTTAAAAATAAAAAGATCACATAGAATTGTAACTAATGTCATTATTAACTTGATTTTTTAAAAAATGGACTAAACCACTTTCGTTTACAATGGCTCAATTCATGTTATTTTTTAATAGTGTTGCTTAAATTGTAAATTATTTTATTGTAAATTGTATATAATTTTTGTTAATATATTTAAAAAATATTTTCTAAAATGTTATATTAATTTTGTCTTATGTGGCAAGTTTGAATCTATATATTAGAAAATACGTTTGAATTTTGTTTAAATCTGTTCTATTTGATTTTATGTAAGCTGAAGAGGATCCATCATAAAATTAAACTTAGCTTGAAAATACTTGAACTTTAAAATACTTGGAACATTTTATTAACTTTATTAACATGAATTCTATTATTTAATTTTTCTTTACTGCTTATATGCTTTGTTTTATGAATTTATTTTACGTAACTTAGCAGAGTTTATGTTATTAGTTTAGTGATTGGCTTTATAGCAGTATCTGGAATATAACCAGTACAATAATGAGGTGTGCCTATACTAAAAATTTAAATAAAAAAATCATTGAACAGTGTAATGCCAACATTTTCATGTTAATTATAAATGATAAAGATCCTAAGGACAAATCAGAAATATAGTATATACCTCTAAAAGTCTATGATAGAGGTATTTCTCCCTATATATTTCATAGTATGTATACATACATATTATGAAATACATAAGGAGAAATAATAAAATTTTCAAGATATGATTACATTATATAGAAGTAATGTCAGATTCAACTGTTAGAACATTACATTAAGCCAAAAAATGTATGTTGTCAAATCCTCTGGATCAAGTACAAATCATTAATGCTGTTTCAAGCAACTTTTCTGCAGATTTTTCAAAAAATTCAATATTAAGAAGGATCATAACATAAATGACATAATCAATAATAGAGATACAGTAACAATAAAAGAATAGTAAAAAATTTAATACAACATGGATTCTTATAAATTTTTTATTCTTTTATTTTTATAAATTTACTACAATTTATGTTATGTATCTCTCAATGTTTATATATTTGTTTCACAATACACCTAATCCTCAATTTACACAATAACTGAATTGCACAATTTCAGTTTAACACAGTTAAAAAATTGATACTGAATTTTCATTTTATATAGTATGATTTCAATTTAAATAGTTTAAATCCAACACTGATAACAAAGATGACTGTAGTAATATTCTAGATTATGAACAACAATGAATAACAAAATCCTTCATTATTTTGTTAGTATTGTTAAGCAAACTTTATGTATACTGAACAGTATATGTAATCTTTAATTTTTATATAATATTCAATTATTAGAATTGTTAATTAAGACATATAATAATTTATAAACAGTGAAAAAAATAATAATAAATTATCAATCAGTTAATCTTTAAATAAATTATTTTCTCGACATTGATCATCAGAGTCATGGATCACAGCTTAAGATTTGGAAGGAAATTTCAATTACTTCTTGGCTCAATAGAAAGAGATTTATAAGGAATTAAATAAAAGTAAAAAACAAACATTGATAATGGATTTCACTAAGCCAATTCCAAAATTTTTTTAAGAAAACAAATTCAAAAAATCCGAGATAAAAGAAATTAGTGGCAGTAATGGTGACTTTGAATTGATTAAAGAAAATTGGTTTTTGATATTAACAAGAGAAGATATGGAATAAACTTGTTTTCATACATTCTACACAATTTGCATCTTTATTCTTAAATTTTTGTTATATATCTGTATAAAAATTTGTTTTAATTTATTAATAATTTATTTCAAATAAAATGCAAATTATTAATTGAGTGCTATGGAACATTTCTCCTTGAACACTTTTGCTATACAAATGTTAGTCTTGATTTACATAATTTTGGATTTGCAGAACCAATCTATCATGCAAATTAAAAGATAGGCATATTTATGTTTGTATAATTTTTAAAATTTTTTATTTTTTGATCATTATGCAATGACACTTAATGAGATTTTAATATACCAGATTTTATATTCTTTGTAACTAAAGTGGGACTTTGAAGTATTTTAAAGCTAAGTTTTCATAATTTAGTCCTATTAAGCGAGTTTGTTTATTATGAAGGAAGCTGTTCTATTGTGTGGGAATAGATAGGTAGTTATTGTTTGATCGGTGGTTAGTATATTTTTTCTTGAATATTGTCCATTCTTTGAGAAGGTGATAGGGTTTGAAGGGTAAATGATGATGATAATATATAAAGTTCATAAAGTTGTAAAAACTCATCTTTGATATTGTTAAATACAGGTAGTTTACAACCTTGATTAATGATGAAGTTTGGTTTGAACCTTGCTGTTGGAAGTTTGATTTGGTCAGAAATCAGAAATGCCCAAAATTTATGGATTTTTTTCACAACTAAATTTTACAAGGATAATGAATTTATGAAAATTAATAAGGATAAATTTAAAAATGTTTATATACATTTTACTTATTTATATAAATACTATTAAATCTAATTCTAATATAGTTACAGATAATTCTCAACTTATGACAATTTATATTTATGATGGTGATGTAACCAATCAGTATTCTGTGATTGTTTAATGTAATTCAATGAATTTGAGTCCTACAGGCAATGGCTTGATATATGGAAAGCATCCTTTTTTTGTATCTAGTTCTTGTAGTTTTGTGTTCTTTCTGTTTATTAAGATTATGTATAATATCCTAGTAAAATTTAGTTGTGAAAATCTATAAATTTATAAAAGAAATTTCCGTTAAGATTTTCAAGGAATAGAATTTGGCAAGATAATTAGGTTCGTTTGGAATAAATTCCGTTGAGGTTGGTATTGTATAAAGTTTAATCTATAAATTTTGGGCATTTCTGATTTCTGACCAAATCCAACTTACAGCAGCAAGATAACAATATCAAAGATGAGTTTTTACAACTTTAATTTCAATATCAAAAATCATATTATTGCATGGGTGCAGTTTTGAATAAGCTCTTTATAATTTGATTATTTTTTTTAATGAAATATGCATATATTTTGTTCTATAACACTATACCATATGCTTTAATCTAATTCTTTGCATTCATTTGATACAAATTATAAATATAAATATATATACATCCTTACATATATTTATATAATATTTAAGAATTTTATTATTAAACTCAAATAAAGTTTACTTTATTATGCATAAGGAAAATTACCTTCATAACAGTTTGATTCTTCACACAAAATTTCTTTATCCCAATCACATAATGGACCACTTTTTCCAGGAGGACATTCACAACTATAACCAAGAGGAGAAGAATCTGACACACACATTCTATGTACAGGACATGGTTTCCGAGCACATTCATTAATAGCCATATCACATTGTGAACCTAATATATAAATTAAAAAAAATAAAGCATAATAAATAATTCATTTTAGTTTTAATCATTTTAAGAGTTGAACTTAGAATATTGATTTTTACTTGAACATTAAAGATTCGGGAACTAATATATGAAATATAAAATACATTTAAAAATTGATACTGAAATAGACATCTTTCTGAAATAAACCATATGATTCTTATAAAATTTTCAAATCCTGTTAGATTAATAAAAAAAAATTCAAAAATATTTCAAAATTTTGGATTTTTGAATAATGGAATAGAAAAATATGATCATTTGAATGGTTACAGGAGTTTTGTATTTGACTTAGTTCTTATACCCTTATTTCCTCTAAAAGGAAATATTTCTAGACTCATGTTTATATGCTTTTGCTTTATTTTGATGAGTAGAATATGTAATTTAAATTTGGTCAGAACTCTTATGAACATCCTGTATATTTATTATGGATAGTATATGTTGATACAAATGAATTACTTTCAAAGTTTTATTTTATAAGCTATATTCCAAACATGTTTTGTGCATTTTTTTTCTATTTGGTGAGACCATTTTAGTTATTTTGCAACCCTTTGGTGTGATACAACCTGCAGTTTGAGAACCCTGAGACCACCTAGTAGGTTGATTCTTCAGACTATTATAATGAATTTAGAATTTTTCTAATAAAAACATCCCTAATCAGACTTATTTAGCTACAAGACCCCAATGATGATTATGAACAGCAGCTATGAAAATTTAATCATTATAAAAATATCATATTCAAAACACAACACTGATTATTACACATTTGCATGTTTGTTGTATTTATAGAAATCTATTAGACAACTGAAATCACCAAAGGCATATTACATTATCAAAGAGTGACCCAACATGAGCAAATGATAATGTAATATGTTGCTTTTTTTAGCTATATATTCTAATACATCTAAGTGAGGTACTGTTTTCGAATGCTATTGTATTTAATATTGTTGTTCATTTCTTTGAAAAATTGTTTCAGAAATAATCAATAAAATATTAATAACCTATTTTAACTATAGTATTTTAAAAATAAAATGGTACATAAAAATTAAAAGATTGTCTTTTTACAGGCAATCTTATGGTTAAAAAAATCAAATTTCAAATTATAAGCAAAATGAAAATTTTACAAACTAATCATCTTAAAATGCTAAATCTAGCTTGAAGAAGTTAGATTTGTAACATTTGTTTATAGATCATTTTTGAGTTGTCATCTTTGGCTACTTTATATGCTATTATCTTGAATATATTATTCTTATAAGTACATTATTTCAAATTTACTGCATGTCAATAAAAGTAAACTAAGCATAATTTTTTAGTATATTTATATATAAATTAATAGTTTTGCATAGTAAAAATAAGACAGTATATTTTTTGATCAAGAATCAGAACTTTTATTTTTTATTGGACTGATTAGTCAATTGTTAATATGTACTATTGATTGCTATGAAAAATTGAATTTTAATAAACACTTTTTTCAAAGGTACATCATAGTTTTGCCTTTCTATTAATCACATAATTTGAGCAGTTGCTATATATTATTGGATTGACTAAAAATTGCAATTTTTAACATATATAATTAACCAAACTTCCCCTAGCAGACAAAGTCTAAATTAAATTTTTCTAATAATTATTTTTGAATTAATGCTATGGTGCCACCATCTGTTGAGTTAATTAATTAATTAAATTTAGAATTTAGTACTAAGGTGGCGCCATCTAGTAATTAATGATTATACTATAATTTTTAAATTAATTTTCCTGAAATAAAATTTTGCCACCACATCAGATTCAAACCGGGATCTTTGGGATAGCACTCCAACACCTTACCAGTTAGACAACAGCGACCTATGTCAGAATTCAATTTCAGGAAGCTTATATACTGGATTATTATGGAGACCTTATCAGACAAGGCCAATACTAGCACTCCCAGGCAGGCTATCTATGTAGCCACAGGCCCTCTTAGCAAACCTGGGCAGACAACTTGGTTCAAGTTAGATAATACTCAAATCAACACTAATTAGGGGAATAACCATTTCAAATTAACCAAACAACTGGCTGTATTGTTTGGTTAATTTGAAATGGTTATTCCCCTAATTAGTGTTGATTTGAGTTTTAATATGTATATTGATTTATAACATGTATATTAATATTGTTTATGGAAAGAAATTTCTTTATTCAATAATGCATTGTCTATTTTGATATAACTTTTTCCTATCTTTTGGACAACTTCATAATCCTGCATTCATAAAAATGCTTCTCTTTCTCTGCCAAAAACTGATGCAAATGCCATTTAATGACCTCTTCAAAATCAAAGCTGTGTCCATTGAGGGAATTTTGTAGGGAACAAAATAAATGGTAATCTATGGGGGGTAGGTCTGATGAGTATGAAGGATGAGGTAGACATTCTAGCTCTTGAAATTTTTACTGAATCTGAAGTAATGTGCATGATCTGGCATTACCATAATGGAAGAAGACTCTCTTATGAATCATCAATTCGGGATACTTTTCTTGGTAGTATTCTTTCTATTTTTTGTTCAAGTAATAAAAGTTTATATTGTTAAGTAACCATGGATTCATTCTTTGATATAATTGATACTGTTTTAGACTGGTTGGATCATAAAGAGTTCCATGTTCATATAAGTTTTAATACGACGGATAAGGGCAGTTTTTCACGAAGACCGAGTCATAACACAAGATCAGGCCTGGAGTTAAACCCGGACGTGATAGTATGAAAATGTGCATGAAAACTTTACAAATAAATCTCTATAGATAAAAGGTATTAGTGTAAAAACAAAATAATATAAAACTGAAATAAGTAATTTAAATTTATAAAAATAAGAAATCACTAATAATCAAAATATTAACATTCAGTTCTCTGTGTAATGGTTTAATTCTCAATTTAAGCTGATGTAGACCAGTTGAGAGTGGTCAAAAATATTTCTTTTCTGTAATAAGAAATTTTTCTGCTTAGTGCTTTGCAGTTTTTTAATCTTCAAACTTTTCAGTTAAAATGTGCTGTTAAATGTTAACTATCAAATAATGATCTTTTAAGATTTGAATTAATATTTGCTGTATTTCAGAGTGCCTGAACACAATTAACACTCAAAAAAAACTACACAAACATTTTTGCCAATCAAACATATCAAAAATAATGCAATATCATAAAAATGTTTTTGTTTTGAAATTTTTTATCAATCTCTCAGTACAAATTATAGAGCTAGAAAATTTCCTATATTTTTAGCTTACTATGATAACCCATGGAAGCTTTTTTTTAAATTCTGAAATTAAGATATTGAAAAAACTTTATAAAATATACTGAAACAGAAGCCAGATTATTTGGTGCTGCATAAGCAGTTTTAGTAATTTTTTCCACTTTATATACATGATCAGTCATATTTACTGTTATGTCTTAATGAAGTTATCTTTTTTTATATATTTGTGGCATCACTAATTTTTTACATTATTATGATGGATATTTCAATATGCATTTATGACATAACTGATTGTTACATCATCAATAAATCAAATGTTACATATTTTCTGCCATTATCAATTACAGGATTTTCACATAATACAGCTTCATTTAACGATGGATTCACTATAATTTATAATTTACAACTGAGATTTAATTAATGTAGAATGGTTCATTATAATGCAATAGTATTTTTATCACTGTCCACCTAATATACAAGGAATTTCCTAAATATCCTAAAAAATAATATACAAACTGACTATTCTAGCACTACTAAACAGAAATTAACATAAAAACTTTATTAAGTGAAATACTCTCAGAATATCCATCATCAGCATAATATATTGTATAGATATAGAATTCATGTATTGTGCTGATGATGGATATTCTGAGAGTACTTTGCTTAATAAACAGTTTTTATGTTAATTTCTGCTTAGTAGTGTTTAGTTTGTGTAATAGTCAGATTTTATATTGTTTTATGAGATTAAGCAGTTCTAAAGTTAAACATTTTATCCTAAAAAATTCTTATCTTAAAAATTTATAAATACTGCACTATACATGGTAATACTATTTGACAGACAATGGGTTATAATGATACCTCTTCTCATTTTGGAATTTAATTATTATTATAATTTTTATTATACAAGTCAGACAAATAATAAATTATCTACACATTGATCTGGCACCTCCTTTAATCTGGACAAAATTATCAGACTGGAAAAATCCCTGCTACTGCCCGACTCATTGATTGAAAGATCAAATTTAAAGAAAACATCAAGAAATTTGTCTTAATTGGTTATAAACTTACAAAATATATGAAATATGAAATTAAATATCAATGACGTATTTCAGGTTGAATATCTGAAAAATTTATAAATATCCAGGATTCATTTCTTTATTATATTTAGCATACTTTGCAATCAAAAGTATAATCAAATTAAAAATACAAATTTTGTGGTAATATGTATTCCATTGTATATACAGTTCAATGAATCCTTATTCTTACTATATTTGTTTTTATTGTAGATTAAACCTAGAATTAATTACACGTATTTAATTCTAAAATATCTCACACAAATTTATGTTTGAATGCACAATTTTATAAATTATCTAAATAATTATGTGAATGATTCTCCCTTATATAATTTCTCTCTCAAGATTTGAAAAAGAAAATTAAAAAAAATTCATGTTATTTTCTAATTTTGATTTTTTATCATAGTATATATATTCAGTTGATTGTAAGAGGTTCATCCAGTTATTTCTTGTTTGATTGTTTTTAGCAATTTGTAGGCTATCACTGGGCTGCTAACCCTGACATGTGCCACCAGAGCTCCATTAGCCTACTGGGAAGTAAGCCCAGCATTCCCAGGGAGTACCACAAGGAGGTGGACATCGGTTTTACCCCCTACAGATGCTGAGTTTAAAGTTCCAAGGAAAACGTTCTAAGGGACAACCAAGAATTAGATGGGAAGATATTATTAAACGGGATGTGGAGCTCAGAAGTGTGAGATGGAATACTGTAAAAGATGAAAGCTGGTGGGAGGATAGAAAAAAGTGGAATAATTTCTTGTACAAAACTCAGACCCATCCTATGCAGGATGGAAGCGAGGAATGATGATGATGATGATTCAGTTGATTCTGCTTAATTGGGCCACTGGTTAATTAGGCAGCCACTTTTTTGGGCCAATCTCAAAAAACAGAAACCAAACTAATAAACTAATACATAATTTAAACACTTAATTGGGGACAACTTTCGCTTAATTGGGACAATAGCAGAAAGGAATTTAGCAATTTTTGACATATTTTAGGGATTTTTCAAAAGTATATCAACCAGTGTCAGCTTAAGAGTCTACCGTTACTATGTACTATACCTAGCAATATTCATTTACAGTTTTGATTTTATTTAAAATTTTTAAATCTGCTGAGAATGCAAGAAAAGGAGTTACACTTTCAAGTAAAATTGTTTTGCTGGATAAAATTAAAAGCCAGCCATTTAATATATAAAATTGCTTGCTGGATAAAATTAAAAACCAGCCATTTAATACAAGCCATTGTAGACTTGCTTTGCTGGATAAAATTAAAAGCCAACCATTTAATACAAGCCATCATTGGCTGGATAAAATTAAAAGCCAGCCATTTAATACAAGCCATCGTAGATTCGCTGATATAACTGGTTTTCAAAATCTATCATAGCGCATCTTCCTACAACAAGAAAATCAACTGTGTGAGGAGTGGGCATTACAGAAAGTAATTCTAGGCCATGGTAGATTCGCTGAAATAAACCAAAATCTACCATAGATGCGTCTTAAAAAGAAAATCAACTGCGTAAGGAGTGGGCATTACAGAAAGAAATTAACAAGAAAATCAACTGTGAATAAACCAAAATCTACCATAGCGTGCCATAGTAGACTCCTGATATAACTGTTGTACTAAAATTTACCATAGCACGTTTTCCTACAACAAGAAAATCAACTGTGTGAGGAGTGGGCATTACAGAAAGTAATTCTAGGCCATGGTAGATTCGCTGAAATAAACCAAAATCTACCATAGATGCGTCTTAAAAAGAAAATCAACTGCGTAAGGAGTGGGCATTACAGAAAGAAATTAAAAGAAAATCAACTGCATAAGGAGTGGGCATTACAGAAAGAAATTCCTAATCAACTGCGTAAGGAGTGGGCATTACAGAAAGAAATTCCAGGAACATCCAAAAGAAAATAGAAATCTACCATAGCGCGTCTCCTACAACAATAAAATCAACTGCGTGAGGATGGGCATTACAGAAAAAAATTCCAGGAACATTCAAAAGAAAGTGTGATGAATTACAGAAAGAAATTCTGGGAACATCCAAAAGAAAGCGTGATGGAAAAGAGAAAGAAATTCCAGGAACATCCAAAAGAAAACGTGATGGAAAGGATCTATTCCAGGAACATCCAAAAGAAAACGTGATGGAAAGGATCCAGAAGTCGAAGAAGCATTAGATCAAATGGTTTTCCATAGTTAGCAAGCGAGGCATGAATATCAGCAGCCCAGTGTTGAAGGCTAAATCAGAGGAGATTGTTAAAAAACCTAATAATTAGGTATCTATTTTTATAAAGCATTTAAATAGGTACCTAATTATTATTATTTTTTACCTAATTATTTATTTATCTATGTATTAAATATTTTATTTTAGAATTTATTATTAGTTTGTTTAATTGGGGCAGCTGCTTCAATAGGAGAATAAAACAGCACTATAAGCAAGGTATTCACAGATTTATTAATCAGGAACCGGATTAGGACGGATGCAATACTATCTACTTATCAGCTAAACCTAACGGTTCTAACGATTCTGCAAATTTGAACAAATATCAATAATACTAATTCTAATTAACCCTAACGGCTAACGACGCTGCAAATTCCAGAGTTCGGCCTGAGCTCAGGTCTTTAACTAAGTTCTAACTTAAATGTAATTAACTACTAAACAATCTAACACAATGTACCGTGTAACTGACGAAACAAAACCGGAAATCAGAACTTAAACTAAAAAAGTGCCGATTAAGTGTTAGAGTAGAACAAAAACAAACGATGTTAGAACTTACACTAAGTAATTGGAATAAACTTCCAAACAGGTTAAATAAATAATAAAACTCTCTAAATTCTCAAAACAAGTTAAATAATAAAAAATTATAAATTTATTAGACTCCAATTCTCAAACAAGTTAGATAACAAAAAATGTAAAATTTATTAGACTCATTCAAACAAGTTAAATGACAAAAAAATATAAATTTATTAGACTCAACACAAAAAGAGGAGTTAATAAATGCTTTATTGAAACTATAATAAAGCAACAAACAAGTATCAAACAAAACTTGATTAAGCCAATTCAAATATCGAAATTCCACAAAGAAATAAACCTTAAATACTACTTAACTTCTAATTCCTCCACCTCTGATACAAACTTCCAACAATAGTCTTCAAATAGTGCGAGAAATTTGTGGAACCTATTATTCGCACTAATCTAGGCCTACCTTTACATAATAAGTCCCTATCTTATGTAGTTAATTCATTCGAAAAGTTTTGGCATAAGCTGAAAACTGCATAAGTCTAACAATATTTAAATTCAATATGTATAAATGGAAACATTAGTAAATGGAATGGCTATTTGAAATTTATGAGCATACCCTAGGAAGCATAGATAAAAAAAATTTAAAGACATTAAGTAATATTTCTGCAAAAAAATTGTATAATGAATTTTCATTTGCATTTTATAGAAATTCAGCACAAATAAAAAGATTTACACATCTGTATATCTTTGTGTAAGTCAGGGACCTACTATATTAATAAGTTTTATGTTATAATAGAACTTAACTAGGGGAATATATACATTAAATATTACAAGCCAAATGATCTCTAGTGGAATAAATTGGAATTAAATTGGAATTAATAATTGTTTTTAAATTAAGATTACAATGCCATCACCTCTTGATGCAATCTAAATTATAATTAATTAATTTAGATAACATCAACAGGTCTAAATTTTTATTACTTAATGATTAAATTTTAATTTTTGACTGATTTCCTGAAATAAAAATTTGCTATGACATAGAATTGAACTGGGAACTTTGGGATAATTCCTTAGCATCATAACCAGTAATCTTAACTTATAAACACAAATGCACCCAGACATAATTAGCCATATGGGAGTACTAGTATTGGCCTAACCTGAGAAGTTGTAAGATAGGTTATGAATTCCCTTAGAGGGAATTCTTAACCTGTCTCAAAATGGAAATTTTCTATTTTGAGACTTCTGCTTCTGCTCTTGTCTGCTTTTAGGTGTTTTATATAAGGTATCCCTCCTATAACACTGTTTCGCTCTAACACGATTTGAAAATTGCGGAAACTGTCATACAACAC
The DNA here is from genome assembly GCA_000484575.1 of Olivierus martensii. Taxonomy (NCBI): domain Eukaryota; kingdom Metazoa; phylum Arthropoda; class Arachnida; order Scorpiones; family Buthidae; genus Olivierus; species Olivierus martensii. Next base: position 44,066 of record AYEL01068851.1, on the reverse strand, counting down.
AATACTTCTACAACATGGTTTTTACTTAACGCTTTAAAAAATTATTTTTAGTCTCTACAACACAAACAATTCATTAATTTTTGTAAATCCATACTAGGGACACACAATACACACACAAAATGCAATCATTGGGATATATTTTGCTAAAATTAGTCTTAAATGCAATTTTACTAGTTTGCCTTAAGAGGGATGATATGCAGTCTATTTTCTTTTTTGATTTGAAATTGAATTAATTGGCGACTCTAAATGTTCTCGGATAAAAAATAAATTTTTATTCTTCAATAAAGGAATGCGAAAGAAAAGTAAAACTTTTTTATTCATAAGTTTTTTAATATGTTAAGGAATGATTGTTTTCTAGCAGGTTGTAGTGGATTAGATTATAGATTTTGTAAAGAGAGCAGAAGATACACAAACTACAGAAAAAAGTTTAGAAAGTGAAGTTGATATTGTTAAAAAAAAAAGTTCTTGTTTTAACAAAACAGTGATAAGGATGATATAATTATTAAACGAATGTTATATAGTCTGTATACTTTTTCTTTCCTTTTGTTTTACATATATTATTTTTTAGGGTCTTGCATATATACATAAGACCCTAAAAAAATATACATTCTTTATGTTTCATGTTATTAATATTCTTAATAAAAATTAAGTTTCTTATGTGGAATTAAAGAAAGTTATTTGTTTTTAATTAGATTTGGAACATAATTCTCTTTTTTGTATTGGCTCCAGGTCTTATAACACTGTTTCCCACAACACGGTGTTTTTTAAGAACATATCTGCTGTGTTATAGGAGGGATACTTGTACTAGGCTAGTATATAAAGTAAGAAGTGTAGAATTTGCTAGGAGGAAGAAAGAATACTATAATATGATTAATGACTATCTAAACCAATAACTCCCACTTTCATGGTAATAGTGTATTGATCATTGCTGCTGAACCAATTCTATTTATTCGTATACTTCTTTAACTGTAGTTTAGATATATTATGATAAGAATTTTATTTTATTTTGTTTATTTTTATTCTTTATATAATTTCTATGATTTACATAATGCTGTTTGATATCCATATATATAGTTTCTTCTTTATTTGTCTATGCACCAGAATGCATATAATTTATTATGACTGTGTAAATATAAAATATTTGAAATTTAAATCTCTTTTCTAGAATAGAACTGTGGTTTTTGTTAAGCATTTTTATTCTTAATGCATTCTACTGATGATGATCTATAATAGGGGGGGCCAAAAACATTTTAGATTAATTAATAAAATATGTTTTTTTCCAGCTTAAAATGCTTGTGTTATTGAGTGTCTACTTGGTGGAGCAGATTCGTGTATCATGGATTTAATTCTAATTTAATATAAACAAACAACAGTACTAAATTACTTAAATAATTTTAGTCAGACTAATCAGCACATTAATAAAATTTTAACTCTGCAGTGCAAAGAAGTTGATTACAATTTAACTCAAATTTTATCCACTAGAGGTCATTTGAATTGTAATATTTGATTTGTTTTATATTTAAACTCTTGTTTAATAATAATTATTAATATTATGAAAGCTAAACCCATATGACATACAGGATTGGTGCCAATCGTATGAGACTTGTTGAAATTGTATGTACTTATGTAAAGTCTCTAATTCTAACAAATACCAATAATAATAACTAATTACAACCTAACGGTTCTAATGACTCTGCAAATCCAGAGCTTGGCCTGAGCTCAGGTCTTTTACTACTTTCTAAAATAAATATAATCAAATCCAAAACAATCTAATCAAGAATTAACGTTTAACCAGCAAAACAAACAACTGGAAACTTACAACTAGAAGTAGCAAACAAGTGTTAGATCTAGGATAATAAAACTATGTTAGAAACTTACACTAATAAATTGAATAAATTCTCAGAACAAGTTAAATAACAAAAATATAAATTTATTAGACTCAAATCACTTACAACAGTGTTAATTAAAGCTTTATTTAAACAATAATAAAGCAACAATCAAATAATCAACAAAACTTATTTAATCCAACTCAAATATCCAAAATCCAATTATTCACAATAAATAAACCTTAAATACTACTTAACTTCTAATGCCTCTACCACCAATACAAAACTTTGAGCAATTGTAGATCTTTACAAGAAATATGAATGTCACTATTTCAGGTCTAGCTCAATACAACACCTTGCTGTGTCGTTGAACATGTACGGTTTTATACCTTGTGACTTATTATTCCAAATTTGCTCATTTGCATAAAGTCATGTACAATATCAAATTTATTAGTTTACAGAGTAATCAATTCATGTCATCCTCTTTACAAATTAATTATATACTGAACAAAACATCGATAACAGATTATTCTTATATGCTCACATTGGGTCATAGTAAATTTATTTAGATGAGATGACGTCACTAGCCGAGAGAGTTCGTTCAGAAGATGGGTTCCCATTCTGTAACACGTGATTGCTAAATACTGAGACGGAGAACGTGGAAAGTGAGTCAATTTTTAAACTAAAATATAATACGTTAAATAATACTGAAGATAACGATAAATAATAAAAGATCATAATAAAATAATAAACAGGATAGGTCAGAGTTAACTTCCTCACATCACCAATACAAACTTTAAACCTTTGTAGATTCTTACAAGAAATTCAATTGTCACTTAGCCAGTTTCATGTCAATATGCACACCTCACTGTGTTGTTGAATATGTATGGTTTTTATACTGAGTGACATACAGTCCTGTATGACTACATTTACATAAATTCATGTAACAAGTTTCAATTTATTAGTTTACAGAGTAATTAATTCATGTCATCTTTTTTACAAATTAATTATGCACTGAACAAAACATTGATAAGAGATCATTCTTATATTCTCATATCAGATCAGCGGTAAACTTATTCAGATTAGATGATGTCAAGAACCAAGAGAGCTTGTTTGGAAGACAGATTTCTGTTCCATAATACATGATTGCTAACTGCTGAGATGGAGAACATGAAAAGTATGAAAAATTGCAGATTTTAACGAAGATCAATAACAATAATTATCAATTAACCTAATGGTCTAACGACTCTGTAATCCAGAGTTTGCCTGAGCTCAGGTCTTTAACTAAGTTCTAACTTAAACTAATTAGCTAAGCTTCAGGTCTTAAACTAATTCTAACTTAAATATAATTAACTACAAAACAAACTAACATGATGTAACATCTAACTGACGAAACAAAACCGGAAATCGGAACTTACAACTAAAAATACCGATTAAGTGCTAGAAGGAACAAAACGATGTTAGAAACTTACATTAATAAATTGAAGAAATTCTCAAACAAGTTAAATAATAAAAAAAATATAAAATTTATTAGACTCAAAACATTTACAAAAGTGTTAATAAATGCTTTATTGGAACTATAATAAAGTAACAATCAAATAAACAACAAAACTTGTTTAATCCAAATCAAATATCAACAATCAATTATTCACAAAAAAAAGAAGCCTTAAATACTACTTAACTCTACTACCTCCACCACCAATACAAACTTCAAGCAATCATTGATCTTTACAAGAAGCTCAAATGTCACTTAGCCAACCTTACATCAATACAACATCTCTCTGAGTCATTGGTTTCGTCGGCTTTTATATCCAAGTGACGTACAGTCCCGTGTAGCTTCATTTACTTAAATATACATAACAAGTTTAAATTTATTAGCTTAGAGTTATTCATTCATGTCATCCTCTTTACAATTAATTTGTATAGTGAACAAAACATCAATACGGATCATTTTTACATTCACATATTGGATCAATGGTAAAAGTAGATGATGTCTTTACCCGGGACAGCTCTTCCGGAGGACGGTTCCCGATTCCGTATCACATGATTGCTAACGACGACAGAGAAGGTGGAAGTAGTTAACTCAAAAAAACTAAAAAATTAATACGTAAGGTGGAAGTAAGTTAACTCGTAAACTAAAGTATAATACGTTAGATATTAAGAAAATAACGATAAATGATAGTGCATAATAAAATAAAATAGGACAGGTCAGAGTTAACTTCCTCACAAGTAAGCCAACTCTTAAACTAAAATATTTTAAATAATACTGAAAATAATAATAAATAATAAAAGACTATAATAAAATAATAAATAGGATAGGTCAGAGTTAACTTCTTCACACTTAGTTTCCTATGCAAAACATTGGATCAATCTGATTTTTTTTATGGACTGTTGGCAATAGTATGTGTAACTTTTGCAATCTAGTAATGAATTTTTGATTTTTAATAAATGTATGTTTAACATAGTAGGTAAATTATGATGTTTTAAAATAGAAGAAATTGTAATAAAATTTTGTTTAATCTATAGCAATATAATTTTGTTTAGCAATAATAATTTGTTCATTAGATTAAGATACTGAATAATAAAAATTAATAAAATCTTAAAACATTATAAAAAATTCCAGTGCTTGGTGTTATTTACTACGTTAATAGAAGCAGCGGAACTAGGTTGTTTAAAATTAAAGTACATTGAAAATCCACACAGTGCTGAATCTGTTAGAAATGTAAACAAAATGACAGATTTCCAGTAGAGAATATCATCATATAAATTACAATTATATTACAGTTCAAATGTGTGTCACATCTACTAAAGTTTGGCTTTAGTTGTCTAGAGAAGGCACTATACAGTAAGAGAGTCATCTGATAATTTATAAAGATCAACTACAAATAGTCCCGCGATCGACCTGTTGGCCACCCCTGGTTTAAATTAATAACTTACCAGGAATTCCGTCTTATACAATCATCAAACCAACCACCAAATTGAAAGCGGAAGTTGAGCAACCGTTTTTATGTCACTCAGTCACATCCACTTTTGCTCTAGGAACTTGAGTGCCACTTTTATGTCGCTCAATCACATCCATTTTTTGCTTTAGCAATCACTAACCTCTTCTTTTTTTCGTTTCCTGTTTTATCATCAAAAATGTTCTTTAAACTCTTCTATGTCGATCAATCACATCCATTTTTTGCTGTAGTGTAATCACTAACCTCTTATTTTTTCGTTTCCTGTTTTATCATCAAAAGTGTTCTTCCTTTCATCCATGTCAATACTTTTTAAAAGAGAAAATTCTACTATACTATATGTAACGATAACAAAGCTGAATAATAGTAATGTTAAATAGCTAACGGCAAAAACATGATAAAGCTGAATAATAATAATGTTAAATCGCTATCAGCAAAATCCAATAATCTTGGAGTTTCACTCCTTCAAAGCCAAAATTAACGGTAATTTGTTAATTGACATCATAAAAGGAGACGGAGCAAGTGACTGTTCTTGGACTGCTCCTCGTCTGGTTTTATTAACTGAAAATTATCATTAATTTGTTAATTGACATCATAAAAGGGGATGGATCTTTGTTGGTAAGACTTGTCTATGCTTACAACTCGCATTAATCAAATATTTGCTCACACTAATCGAAAAACGGTATCATTTTTATAAGTCGCACTATTCGAATATCGCATTATTCGAACTCGCCCTAATCGAGGCCTACCTTATATACTTTTTATTGGAAGTTGTAGTTCTGATAATATATTCTAAAATTATCTTAACTGGAAATTTTTATGTAATTATCATTAAAATAGGAATAAACATGCAAATGATAAAGGCAAGAGTTCCTGTAGTTCAGAGAAATTTTACACCATATGCCTAGGAAATATTAAAAATTTTCTTCAGCTTTGAAAATTAATAACTTCACACTGAAATAACTTCTTACTTTAGATATTAAATAAAAGTAAACAACAAGCCAAATAAGTAAGATAAATCGTTTATTCAAAAATGTTTTCGGCTATCCACGTAGCCTGTAGATAGCCAAAAACGTTTTTGAATAAACGATTTATATTACTTATTTGGCTTGTTGTTTACTTTTATTTAATAATTTCACCTTATTGCAGTTAGATGCAATGTGATATTGAGTTACAAATGTGATTTAGCATCATTAAATTATTGATTATTTAATTGCAGTTATGATACCAAATAAACAAAAATTGTTTTAATTAAAGAATATAAAAAATTTTATGTATGATTATTAATAATTAATGTTACTTCAAAAACAAATGCAATTAATCATTTATGTATAGGAGTTTCTGGGTAAAATTTATTAAAACAAAGTTCATTTTAGAAAATTGACTGCAGTTTTATCATTTATAAGATTCAAAATAGCATTATTTAAAATTACAAACATTTACAATAAATAGCAGGCATGCATATATATATATATATATATGTGTGTGTGTGTTTGTGTTTGTTTGTTTGTTTGTTTGGATACATATTAAGGCTAAATAATTAAATGTATTCATTCAAATAACTTAGCCTTAATGTATTTAAATCTGTACTATAAAGACAGTTGTAGAAATCATGACATTCAAACATAAAAAATACCTATTATATTGAAAAGTTTAAATTTTTTTATTTTACAAAAAAATAAAATTTTTATTTTATCAGTAAAATAGTAATTACTTCTTAAAACAATGTTACAATAAGTGACATGTTAGAAATTTTTTAAATTTATTTAGATATCAAATTTGGAAAAAACAATACAGTGTATGAGATCATAATTTATTATTGACATTAAATTCAATATTTGATCAAAATCTACCATTTTCTATTACACATTTTATTCTATTGGGCATGCTATTGACTAAAATTTTGCATTTGTTACTGTAACACAAATTGTTCCAAGTATTATAAAGATTTTCCCAAAATTCATCTGCTATTTTGGCATTATGAATTTCATGTGTAATAGCTAGATTGGCCACTAGATTTTTGATAGTTTATTTTGTCTTCTCTTGTGATGGTCAATTCAACACATTGAGATTTGGGTGAATACATAATCAATTAGTAGTTAAATTAGACATGTAAACACGTGATTTGTCATGAACAAATAGAACTATAACTAATATATATATAATCTTCCACTTATAGAATGATTGTATATGTAAAAAATAAGCTCTAATTCAAAATAGAAAAATAATAATTTATTAAAGAAGTACTTTTGACTTCATAAAGTCATCATCAGCTTTTTTTGCTGATGACGACTTTATGAAGTCGAAAGTACTTCTTTAATAAATTATTATTTTCCATTTTTAATTAGAGCTTATTTTTTACATATACAGGAACTATAACTGATCCAAATAAGGCTTTCACTGAAGGAAGTAATGAATTTTCAAGAATATCAACATACTGAGATAATGTCAAATATTCATCTATTTGTATTAATTCTCCCAGACCAATTGCAGTTATCCATCCCCATACATTTAAAAAAGTAAATAAAATTATTGATTTCTTATTATTTGGTGATTACTATTTATTTATAAATAATGTTTATCATAGAAAAGCTTTTTACTTCATTCATAGCAAAGTACTATGGCTATAATATTGTGATTGTGCTATTAGTGTTAGTTTGTTCATTGCTCTTGTTATCTATCAGTATTGAATAATTTACAGATTTAGAAACAACAGTATAATCCATCTATAATAAAATAAATGATATTTATTAATATTTCTCAGTAATCTGTTATTAAATATATGGATAATTGAGACAATAATACCATTGATGATTGCTAATATTAAATAATTTACAAGTTTATTAATTTGCACTTTTTTGAGTAAATATATGTGTCTGAAATATTTAATTTGCTATTGATAAAGTTTAGCAGTTTCAATTATCAACTCATTTAATTTAAAAAATCATTTTACTTATAAAAAATCATCCACTTTTGCATTTAGATATGACATATGAACTATCATGCCTTTTCCCTATAGATCTGTGAACCCATATTTCACCAAAATTGTCAATAGTGAAATATTTTTCATCTGAAAATATTGTTGACTACATTCTGAATTGTTTAAATGTTGGAAGTGGTTAGCAAAAGTCAAATGACTTATCATATTTTGCAGTGAGAGAGATTGTTTCTGAGCTCTTTTTCTTCCTGGTAGGAAGAAGTGCTCAGAAACAATCACACAACCTAAAATTATAATAATTTAATCATTCTCCATTGTTCATATTCATATATATATTTTTTTCTTATTAATATTTTACTTACTGATTCCTGACAGTTTGAACAGATACAGCTAGGACCATTTCTCTTATAACTTTAGCTAATAAAAAAAAAAAAAACAGATTTGTTTCACTCATGGAGCCTAATTTCTGATCTTGATGGTTAGTTGTGCTCATTGGATGGCTTGAGGACTTTTTTGGAGAGACAGTTCCCCTCAGTTTTATTTTTACAAATATTTATTACTGTTCAGCAGTTTACATCAAAAATATTTGCTATATCTTTTATTCTCATTCCATTTTTGTTTATGTGAAACAATTAATTTTCTGATTTCCTTATTTATAGGACTTGTCATTATTTTTTCAGGATAGAAATATGGAAAATATGATAGAATTTGAGATTTTAACCATTTTTTCTCGATTTACACAAAAATTACAAAGTTATTAAGTTTTAAATTTTGTCTTGGCTACCAAGTCATTGGAGCGGACGACGGTGCACGCTTGTCTTGGCTACCAAGGCATTGGAGCGGAAAAGGTTAAACAGTTAGTATTGTGAGGTTGGCTAATGGCTGGAATCTCACAAAGCAAGAACCAATTACCATATTTTACATATAGTTAATACTTCAAATAGTGCGAGAAATTTGTGGAACCTATTATTCGCACTAATCTAGGCCTACCTTTACATAATAAGTCCCTATCTTATGTAGTTAATTCATTCGAAAAGTTTTGGCATAAGCTGAAAACTGCATAAGTCTAACAATATTTAAATTCAATATGTATAAATGGAAACATTAGTAAATGGAATGGCTATTTGAAATTTATGAGCATACCCTAGGAAGCATAGATAAAAAAAATTTAAAGACATTAAGTAATATTTCTGCAAAAAAATTGTATAATGAATTTTCATTTGCATTTTATAGAAATTCAGCACAAATAAAAAGATTTACACATCTGTATATCTTTGTGTAAGTCAGGGACCTACTATATTAATAAGTTTTATGTTATAATAGAACTTAACTAGGGGAATATATACATTAAATATTACAAGCCAAATGATCTCTAGTGGAATAAATTGGAATTAAATTGGAATTAATAATTGTTTTTAAATTAAGATTACAATGCCATCACCTCTTGATGCAATCTAAATTATAATTAATTAATTTAGATAACATCAACAGGTCTAAATTTTTATTACTTAATGATTAAATTTTAATTTTTGACTGATTTCCTGAAATAAAAATTTGCTATGACATAGAATTGAACTGGGAACTTTGGGATAATTCCTTAGCATCATAACCAGTAATCTTAACTTATAAACACAAATGCACCCAGACATAATTAGCCATATGGGAGTACTAGTATTGGCCTAACCTGAGAAGTTGTAAGATAGGTTATGAATTCCCTTAGAGGGAATTCTTAACCTGTCTCAAAATGGAAATTTTCTATTTTGAGACTTCTGCTTCTGCTCTTGTCTGCTTTTAGGTGTTTTATATAAGGTATCCCTCCTATAACACTGTTTCGCTCTAACACGATTTGAAAATTGCGGAAACTGTCATACAACACAATACTTCTACAACATGGTTTTTACTTAACGCTTTAAAAAATTATTTTTAGTCTCTACAACACAAACAATTTCATTAATTTTTGTAAATCCATACTAGGGACACACAATACACACACAAAATGCAATCATTGGGATATATTTTGCTAAAATTAGTCTTAAATGCAATTTTACTAGTTTGCCTTAAGAGGGATGATATGCAGTCTATTTTCTTTTTTGATTTGAAATTGAATTAATTGGCGACTCTAAATGTTCTCGGATAAAAAATAAATTTTTATTCTTCAATAAAGGAATGCGAAAGAAAAGTAAAACTTTTTTATTCATAAGTTTTTTAATATGTTAAGGAATGATTGTTTTCTAGCAGGTTGTAGTGGATTAGATTATAGATTTTGTAAAGAGAGCAGAAGATACACAAACTACAGAAAAAAGTTTAGAAAGTGAAGTTGATATTGTTAAAAAAAAAAGTTCTTGTTTTAACAAAACAGTGATAAGGATGATATAATTATTAAACGAATGTTATATAGTCTGTATACTTTTTCTTTCCTTTTGTTTTACATATATTATTTTTTAGGGTCTTGCATATATACATAAGACCCTAAAAAAATATACATTCTTTATGTTTCATGTTATTAATATTCTTAATAAAAATTAAGTTTCTTATGTGGAATTAAAGAAAGTTATTTGTTTTTAATTAGATTTGGAACATAATTCTCTTTTTTGTATTGGCTCCAGGTCTTATAACACTGTTTCCCACAACACGGTGTTTTTTAAGAACATATCTGCTGTGTTATAGGAGGGATACTTGTACTAGGCTAGTATATAAAGTAAGAAGTGTAGAATTTGCTAGGAGGAAGAAAGAATACTATAATATGATTAATGACTATCTAAACCAATAACTCCCACTTTCATGGTAATAGTGTATTGATCATTGCTGCTGAACCAATTCTATTTATTCGTATACTTCTTTAACTGTAGTTTAGATATATTATGATAAGAATTTTATTTTATTTTGTTTATTTTTATTCTTTATATAATTTCTATGATTTACATAATGCTGTTTGATATCCATATATATAGTTTCTTCTTTATTTGTCTATGCACCAGAATGCATATAATTTATTATGACTGTGTAAATATAAAATATTTGAAATTTAAATCTCTTTTCTAGAATAGAACTGTGGTTTTTGTTAAGCATTTTTATTCTTAATGCATTCTACTGATGATGATCTATAATAGGGGGGGCCAAAAACATTTTAGATTAATTAATAAAATATGTTTTTTTCCAGCTTAAAATGCTTGTGTTATTGAGTGTCTACTTGGTGGAGCAGATTCGTGTATCATGGATTTAATTCTAATTTAATATAAACAAACAACAGTACTAAATTACTTAAATAATTTTAGTCAGACTAATCAGCACATTAATAAAATTTTAACTCTGCAGTGCAAAGAAGTTGATTACAATTTAACTCAAATTTTATCCACTAGAGGTCATTTGAATTGTAATATTTGATTTGTTTTATATTTAAACTCTTGTTTAATAATAATTATTAATATTATGAAAGCTAAACCCATATGACATACAGGATTGGTGCCAATCGTATGAGACTTGTTGAAATTGTATGTACTTATGTAAAGTCTCTAATTCTAACAAATACCAATAATAATAACTAATTACAACCTAACGGTTCTAATGACTCTGCAAATCCAGAGCTTGGCCTGAGCTCAGGTCTTTTACTACTTTCTAAAATAAATATAATCAAATCCAAAACAATCTAATCAAGAATTAACGTTTAACCAGCAAAACAAACAACTGGAAACTTACAACTAGAAGTAGCAAACAAGTGTTAGATCTAGGATAATAAAACTATGTTAGAAACTTACACTAATAAATTGAATAAATTCTCAGAACAAGTTAAATAACAAAAATATAAATTTATTAGACTCAAATCACTTACAACAGTGTTAATTAAAGCTTTATTTAAACAATAATAAAGCAACAATCAAATAATCAACAAAACTTATTTAATCCAACTCAAATATCCAAAATCCAATTATTCACAATAAATAAACCTTAAATACTACTTAACTTCTAATGCCTCTACCACCAATACAAAACTTTGAGCAATTGTAGATCTTTACAAGAAATATGAATGTCACTATTTCAGGTCTAGCTCAATACAACACCTTGCTGTGTCGTTGAACATGTACGGTTTTATACCTTGTGACTTATTATTCCAAATTTGCTCATTTGCATAAAGTCATGTACAATATCAAATTTATTAGTTTACAGAGTAATCAATTCATGTCATCCTCTTTACAAATTAATTATATACTGAACAAAACATCGATAACAGATTATTCTTATATGCTCACATTGGGTCATAGTAAATTTATTTAGATGAGATGACGTCACTAGCCGAGAGAGTTCGTTCAGAAGATGGGTTCCCATTCTGTAACACGTGATTGCTAAATACTGAGACGGAGAACGTGGAAAGTGAGTCAATTTTTAAACTAAAATATAATACGTTAAATAATACTGAAGATAACGATAAATAATAAAAGATCATAATAAAATAATAAACAGGATAGGTCAGAGTTAACTTCCTCACATCACCAATACAAACTTTAAACCTTTGTAGATTCTTACAAGAAATTCAATTGTCACTTAGCCAGTTTCATGTCAATATGCACACCTCACTGTGTTGTTGAATATGTATGGTTTTTATACTGAGTGACATACAGTCCTGTATGACTACATTTACATAAATTCATGTAACAAGTTTCAATTTATTAGTTTACAGAGTAATTAATTCATGTCATCTTTTTTACAAATTAATTATGCACTGAACAAAACATTGATAAGAGATCATTCTTATATTCTCATATCAGATCAGCGGTAAACTTATTCAGATTAGATGATGTCAAGAACCAAGAGAGCTTGTTTGGAAGACAGATTTCTGTTCCATAATACATGATTGCTAACTGCTGAGATGGAGAACATGAAAAGTATGAAAAATTGCAGATTTTAACGAAGATCAATAACAATAATTATCAATTAACCTAATGGTCTAACGACTCTGTAATCCAGAGTTCGGCCTGAGCTCAGGTCTTAAACTAATTCTAACTTAAATATAATTAACTACAAAACAAACTAACATGATGTAACATCTAACTGACGAAACAAAACCGGAAATCGGAACTTACAACTAAAAATACCGATTAAGTGCTAGAAGGAACAAAACGATGTTAGAAACTTACATTAATAAATTGAAGAAATTCTCAAACAAGTTAAATAATAAAAAAAATATAAAATTTATTAGACTCAAAACATTTACAAAAGTGTTAATAAATGCTTTATTGGAACTATAATAAAGTAACAATCAAATAAACAACAAAACTTGTTTAATCCAAATCAAATATCAACAATCAATTATTCACAAAAAAAAGAAGCCTTAAATACTACTTAACTCTACTACCTCCACCACCAATACAAACTTCAAGCAATCATTGATCTTTACAAGAAGCTCAAATGTCACTTAGCCAACCTTACATCAATACAACATCTCTCTGAGTCATTGGTTTCGTCGGCTTTTATATCCAAGTGACGTACAGTCCCGTGTAGCTTCATTTACTTAAATATACATAACAAGTTTAAATTTATTAGCTTAGAGTTATTCATTCATGTCATCCTCTTTACAATTAATTTGTATAGTGAACAAAACATCAATACGGATCATTTTTACATTCACATATTGGATCAATGGTAAAAGTAGATGATGTCTTTACCCGGGACAGCTCTTCCGGAGGACGGTTCCCGATTCCGTATCACATGATTGCTAACTACGACAGAGAAGGTGGAAGTAAGTTAACTCATAAACTAAAATATAATACGTTAGATAATAAGAAAATAATGATAAATAATAAAGTGCATAATAAAATAAAATAGGACAGGTCAGAGTTAACTTCCTCACAAGTAAGCCAACTCTTAAACTAAAATATTTTAAATAATACTGAAAATAATAATAAATAATAAAAGACTATAATAAAATAATAAATAGGATAGGTCAGAGTTAACTTCTTCACACTTAGTTTCCTATGCAAAACATTGGATCAATCTGATTTTTTTTATGGACTGTTGGCAATAGTATGTGTAACTTTTGCAATCTAGTAATGAATTTTTGATTTTTAATAAATGTATGTTTAACATAGTAGGTAAATTATGATGTTTTAAAATAGAAGAAATTGTAATAAAATTTTGTTTAATCTATAGCAATATAATTTTGTTTAGCAATAATAATTTGTTCATTAGATTAAGATACTGAATAATAAAAATTAATAAAATCTTAAAACATTATAAAAAATTCCAGAATACAAATTTTTATGATTTCATATTAATTCTCAATTGCATATTTTTTAATAATTAATATTTATAAAAAAATAACAATAATTGTTTATTTTCTTTATATAATATAAAATCTCTTATTTTTAACTAAAAAAATTTATCTGCAACTACAAAGTATGCTGATAAATTTTTATGAAACATTGAGAAATGTCAATAAATAAATACAGTCAGCAATAGCCTGCTGGAAATGTTGCATATTGGCTTCAAAGTGTTTAATGTATATTTATTATTTAATTTTTACATTATTTACATACATTTAACAAATGAGAGAGAGACTAACTTTTATTAAAGAATTTTATTTAGAATTATTTGGGGATTAGTAAATAATAATAAGTAATGTCAACTTAACTGTTAACCTTACAATTTAATTATTATTTTAAATCAAATTGGTTCTGAAAGTAATGTTGATATTATATATATATATATATATATACACATATACAATGCACACACACTTAGCATAAGTTATATTGTATTGCTATGAGTTATATATTAATTAATTTACATTTTAGAAAATTAAAATATAAAAAAAATTAAAAATTATAATACTGTAACAGTAATAAACATTACATTATAATTTTAGGTCCAACACCTTGTGATGATGATAATGGTGGTTGTTCTCATTTATGTCTGATGTCTTCTCATAAACCATATTATTCATGTGCTTGTCCTACAGGAGTTCGTTTATTAGATGATGCTAAAACCTGTGCAGATGGTGAATATAAATTATAAATTTGAATTATTTTAAATGTTTGTTTAAGGGACTATAGGAGTAAGATTTGACTAAAAATGACTAAAATATTGATTTCTATGAAAATTGATATTTTTTTAATCTTTATCCCTTTTACTATTGAATAGCATTTGAAAATTTTTTTGAAAAAAGCATAATTAAACTTTAAATTGCTTTTTCTCAAAATGAAATTTTCAAATATTTTGAAAAAATTCTTCAACTGAGGAAATCAAATTTTAAAAAACTATTTGACATAGAAACATGAAATTTGGTAGATAAATATACTATAACTCAATAGGATCAAGATAAGGTAGTTTTAACTCTTATCTTGATCCTATTGAGGTATTAAACTAAAGACTTAACTACTAAAGGTAGTTAAGTCTTTTAGATTAATGTAAATTAGATTTATATATTTTATAACAAAAAAGTAGAAAATTTATGAATGTACAAAAGTTGAACAATATGATTTTTTTTTAAGTATTAGTCCTATGTGAATGAAATTTATCTTATCTTGTTTTGACATCATTTCTGAAGGCAGAAAGTATAATTGCTTTATCCTAACATTTATATTTTTTTACAAATTTGATTTCCTAATAAAACATAATAAAAAATTTCTAATTAATTTTTTTATAATATATGAGAAAATTTTAATTGTAAAAATATTAAATATAGTATTCTCCCTCATATATATAAACTTTATAACATTAATTTTAAAATAAAAATATAAAAATTGGTCCTGTGATTTCTTAAACTAATTCATTTCTAATTTATTTAATTTCATGCATATCATTAGCAATCACTAACACTGGGTTAAAGTATTCTCAAATTTATCGTCAAAAATTAAGAGAGTATTGCCTGTCTTTTAGTATCTTATTGAAAGAGAGAAAAATCTACAAAAAAATTTGATCATTGTAATTATCAAACTATTTTCTTATAGAAGAAAATTTTTTTAGATAAAATTTTTAGTTTCTTATTTCAGAAAATATATATTTAATAATAATAGCGATTTCATGACAAAATTAATTATTATTCAAATGAAAGTAAATACCTTCTGTTGTCATTTGATATTTTGTCTGTTTTTAATGTCATTGTACCAAACACCATCTTATCTTTACTAGTTTGTCTAATAAAAATTAACTGCAGAAGTCTTGTCTTTCTCTCTATAATCATTGTCATCATAATCATCATTGATTCATATAGTAAATTTGTATTCATTAAAAAGTAGCTTTATAAACTTTTCAGCAGTGATAATTGATTTCTCTAGTAGTGATGCTATTTGCAATGGGCAGTTTTGAATTTGACTGAAATGATATTGATTGATTTTCTGCACTAATTTTTCAATGAATTTTTTCTACACATGATCAAAAGTTATATTGATTATTTAAGTTTGTTAATAATTAGATGAAAATAATTAGTTTTTTACTTCAAAAAAAGCTGATCATTGATTTCTTATGAGAATTAATTCAGTTGGGAAAAAGAATTGAATCATTTCTGTGTCCTAAAATCAAAATATTACTAATGTATATTTCTGGTTGTTTGAAGAAAGAATTTTCTATCAATTGAAATTTAATTTTTTTGTATAGTTAATAATATGCTACTTACAAAAAGAATATTACCATTGCTCATGTTATTAAATTCTGGAAACATGTAAGAATTCAAGCATTTTGAGCAGAAACTTTAAAATCATGTTACATATGGAAAACATTTTCATTCACACTATGATCTTTTTCAGTTTTAAAATTAGTTTTTGGACTGAAGAATTAATCAATGCAATTTTGTGATTTTAATTCTTAGCAAGCAAATGTACAAGACTTTTATTTTGAGAAAAATTGAGATTAAATTTAAAATCATTTATTATATGAAAACATTTTAAAAATATTAAATAAAGTGAATGAAAAATAAAATAAGTATTAATACTATGTATTGAACTCAATATAAAAATTAACTTCAATTGATTATAATTTTTTTCCAAATTGTTGGAATTATAGACTAGAACTATCAACAATAACAATATTAAAAAATAATTCAAAAAGGATGGAATTGTTTTTTATTTTTTGTTTTCAGTTGTTTAAATTAAAGTTGGTCATTTGAAGAATCATAATTGAACCTAATTAGGGGATTTTTTTATCCAAATATTCCTAATTTAGCCAGATTTTATCCCTAGTGACCTATTTTAGAATTAAACTGCCAAATTAACAAATATTTATTAATTATCTTATGTGAACATCCTCTATTGAGTTAATAATAATACTTAATTTTAAATTTAAGCTAATGTGGCACCATCTGTTATTTAATAATTAAACTACAATTTTTACTATTTTCCCGAAATTAAAAATTTTGCCTTGGCCTGGAATTAAACCAGGATCTTTGGGTTAGTGTCCCAATGCCTTAACCAGTTAGGCTACCAAGACATCAGCAGATTTCCAATTTTTGCATACAATGTAAGTAAATAAGTTCCTTAAACACAAGAACTTCGGCAGTTAAAAACATATCAATACTTTATTATAAATCAAAAAATGCTTTCGGTATCATTAATACCATCCTCAGTTTACATGGAACAAGAATAAAATAGAACATAATTCAAGTTTTATATTCTAAAATACATCATATAGAATAATTTACGTACTTTACATAAAATAAACAATTTGACAAGAAATTAAAGTTTTCTACAAACAAATTAATAAAAGTTAATACAAATAAACCAGAAAACTTTGTACCAGAGTATTAATAAAAAGTTCATAATTTAGGAGCAGTGATATTCTACTGCATATTTCCATGCATTGCTGACTTCTTCTCTTTTTATATTAATCACATTACTTTCTTTGCAGGATTTAAGTATTTCTATTTTCTCACTCATCCCTAGGTCCCTTTTGTCGTTAACACCTTTAATAATTCAAATAACATTAATATCTGCTTGGTAAGTGTGTGCTAGAGCTGTAGTAAGTTTACCTTTGGAGATGTTTTCTTTATGTTCTGCCACTCTTTCTTTAAAGTTTCGAGCAGTGGCCCGATATACACCTCTTCATTATTACTTTCCATGTTATGGACTGGGATCTTATATATACCAGATTTGTAGTCCTCATTATACTTATGTTTTTCATTTCGAAGTAAGTCAAAAACAGTTGGCAGTCGTATATAAGTGCACTTACTGTTGGTATTTTTTAGTACTCGCTTCACTGTTCTGTTCTTGTGTAGTCGGAATGGCACAGGTAAATCACATCAGACGATGCCTCGTTATCTTGTGTAACTTCTGTTTGTTGGGTGGTTCTATTATTATTCTCATATTTTATTTTCTGTTTCTTATATATCTTTTTCATGAAGTTTTCATTATAACCGTGCTTCCTGCCCCAGAAGCATATCCTTTCTAGCTCTTGCTTTCTATAAATTTCGTTCAAGCAATGTGTTATGAAAATTAATTTCAATAAATCTGTATTTTATTGAAATTTAACAATTTTGTAAAAAATTCTAATTTAAGCTATTTTAACTTTTAATAATTCATTATTATATAAACAATGAATATTATATTAAATTTTAGGACCACAGGAGATTTTGCTTCTTGCAAGAAGAACTGATATCAGAAGAATATCTTTGGATACACCTGATTATACTGATGTTGTTCTTCAGTTACAAGGAATTCGTCATACTATAGCAGTTGACTATGATCCAGAAGAACATAAAATCTATTGGACTGATGATGAAACTCAAATGATAAGGAGAGCTTATCTGAATGGAAGTGGTGAGAATATACTATTTCAATAAAATTTATATTTGTATGCATATGCCTGTATAACAAAAGATCCAATTCAGAATCTCTTATCTTGTAATTATTATACTAAATATGATATGTTAAATTATAAATTTATAAATATAAAAATGCTTTAGCAGAAAATAAATTAATGTGCAATAATAAATGAAAGCTTCTAGTTCTTATAGTAACTGAAAGCTTCTAAATATAAATTGTAAATAGGATCTCATAATTAAAATATTGATATTTTATAATTTAATTATGCAGTAAAACTTTTTTATAATGAGCTCTACAACATTGGGTAGAATTGCTTGTTATATCCGAGAAAATAATATTATGCAAATGTGTATAAATGTTTTTATATTTATCTTAATATCATATTTACCTTATCATTTCCCTTTTTTACTGTATTTGATATTCTTCAATATTAAGAAGGAATTATAAAATTATTACAGGCTGAGTATCCTCAGGTCTGAAATCCATAACTTTGCTTTCACAGCAGGGAGCCTTTGGGATAGGACTCTGACCACATTTAGGCTGTGAAATAGTGCAATAATTCACATTCAACCATGGTGCACTGTTGTGATTCAATAAGCCATCAAACACTGACAATTGTCAAGTATTGTGACAGCTTATTTTCTGTTCTATTGTTAAAAAAATATCAAAAAGGTCTAATAGTGATAATTCTATTGGTGACAGTGTTAAGATTTTTTCAAAGATGGTAAATAAATGCATTTACACTGTTTGCTAAATTTATATTCTTGTTTTATGTCAAATAAAAACAAATTTTTTTTTACCTTTTCAACTCCATCATATCATATATTCCAAAATCCAGAAAAATCCAAAACATTTTTGATGAAAACATTTTGGATTGGGGATATTTGACCTATGTTGTAAATGTAGAATAAAAATATCTTGTTAATTTGAATATAAGAAAAATCAATAATAAAAAGTAGAAGTTGGATATAATGCATAATTTCATCCCACTTCTTACTTAAATGTAAATAAATTAGCTCAATTTCAAAAGTGGAAGAATATGATTTAATAATTTGTTAATATTATTATAAATTATTAAAGTATATTCTTCCACTTTTGAAATTGAACTGATTTATTTACATTGAAGTTGGATATATTTGAACATTTTAAAAAAATTAATTACATCATGTTTTTATGGGAAAATCTGTTATCTTATTAACAGTCCTAACATAATTATAGATTTATGAGATTTTATTTTAAACAATTTCAGTTTCCATATACAAAATTCTGCCCATAAACACGAAAAATATATTTTATAATATACTTATATGTTATTCAAGACCAAAAGAATTTACTTATCACATTTTGGGAGGATTCTTTCCTTCTTTACTTATTTTTCTTATAATAATCTCACTTTCTTGTTCATTCTTCAAAAGATTAAACCATTGAGTATGCCCCTCTCTTTCTTTAAAGATAATATATTAATAAAATTTCCTGTAGGTAAACAGATTTTATCATCATTTATCCCACATATCATAAGAGGTAATTAAAGATAGCTCTCTTCTAGTGATCAGCTACATTTCTGATAGGTTTTTCTTTCTTATGCTTTTCTATATTCTTCTTACTTCAGCTTCATTCTTAAAGAGCTAAACCAAGTTTTTGACAGTAAAGAGATTTTTGGGAAAAAGATAGAAAGTGTAATCAACATAATTGACTACATTTTCTACCTCTTTCCCAAAAATAAGATAAGACATTTTAAATTACAATTTTAAAATAAGATTGTTTATAAAAATAATTTTATTATTATTTTAAACAAGTCATGAAAATATTATTTTCCAGAATGTGATTATAATAGGCTGTTTATATGCAACATAAAAATTTTATTATTTATAATGGTGTGTAAATGCTATTTTTTAATGCATTTTAGCATAAATAACTTTGTTGTTAGCTACAAAAAAATTAATTCATTGACAAATCACAATGTTGGAGCACTGATTTTTCAGTTCTGGCAATGTTGATTAGAATATATTTTTTGTTCTATCTGTTGGAACAAAATTTTCTTTGTGCATTTTGGTTTTGATTTTGATATTATTTTTCCATCTTTTTAACTTATGACCGGTTCCACCATTGTGATGTTACTTTAACAACAGTTTCATTGAGTGGTGTTAGGGAAATTCTGTTCCATCAATTGTTGTTAAGCCTAACAGTGATGTCAAAACGTAATAGTGGTCTTGACCACTGTTAAGACCGATGTTAGAGTATTCAAACTACAGGAAAACGTACTTTAGTCCAATATATCTGTTGAGTTATGCTAATAATAATAATAAAAAAACTAAAAAAACAAAACAAATTTGAATATCTGAATTTAATAATACTGAATTTTATTTACTTTTCAAATTATCAAATTATAATTACATATGTGAAGTGATTAATTGTTTTGAAATAAGTTATTAATACTGTATTTATGAATATTATCTTCCTATCAGGCATCTTAAAAATAGTATAGATCGGTAGATTATATGAATTAATTTGTCAAAGGAACTGTGCATTTTCCAAGATACACAGTTATTTTTAAGATAAAATCTTTACTAATGATTTGAACATTTTCATTTTTCAACATATATTCAGGAGGATATTTATAATAAATATAGCAATCTCACCTTAGTAACTAACCATATATTTCAGAAAAATCCACAATTTAAAATTATTTTGAATTATCAGTCTAACCATGTCATTTACATTCAACAATAACCATCTTGGCTGTGCAATGATGTGATAGTGTCATTTCTTACCACGTGCTTTAATTTGACCAATACACTGACAATGTCATTTACTGACAGTAATGTTATACAATGTTGGTGGAACTGACTATTAATATTTTACTAATGTTTCCATGTAGATCAAAACAGTAGAAAAAATTTCTGCTGTTGACATTTACGGCAACTATATACAAATTAAAAATCAAGGTTGGAATATTACATACATTTCTTTCTTAATTTTCTTTTTTAAATCATAAGAGGAAAATGATATTTTAAAGATTTTACAAATACCTATTTATATAGGTAATTTAGAAAATTGTTATTCCAATAAGATTTTGGGAAAGTTAATTTATGATCAATATCTAATTATATTTAGTGCTACAATAAATATAAATATTGGAAGAACATAAAACAAACTGCTTAAACTCATTAAACAATTAGACTCACACAAGCACTTTTGCTAAAAAGTGCTTGTGAGAGTCTATTATTGGAAGAACAACAGTGATTATTATATACATAGTGAAAGGTATATTTTTGCAAAATTTACATTCTTAATTTGGTTCTAATTTTTATCACTATGTATCTAAGATATAATTCCTAAGATTAGAAACTGAGATATTTATAAATTTTTTATATTTTGCATCTAACATATAATAATAATATTTAATATCACATTTTACATTCATTCATATATTCATAAATTTCTAACTAAAGCAAAAATTTAATTTTTTTAAAGTAAAAAAATAGTTTTGCATGCTGTATCCAAGAAGTTGTTCATTAAAAGCAAGAAATTTTTTTACCTAAAAGTATAGACCAAATATGAAATTTGTATATACTTATTGATAATTATGATCTCATTATAGGTCTGCTTGTTATAGTCAAGATTTATTGTAATATAAAGTATTGTATAGTTGGTTATGAGGATGTGTTTTCTTGTTTTTCATTGTCCAGAAATTCCATTGGTTTAGAATTAATGTTATTCTTAAAAGATTAATGTTACAATTAATATTGCTTACTAGTCAAACATTTATGGCATAATTTTCAACTTTTCTCTATTTTTGATATCTTCAAATATAGAGAAGAAATCTAGAATGAAAAATACCATATTTGCCAATTATAATATAAAGGTAAAAAAAGATGATAAAACTAAGAATTGACTTATAAAATTAAATTTTTTTATTGGAAAGTCTGTTGCCTTATTATTTAATTTATTTTTTTCAATATTTGGCTTTGTGCCAGATATTGAAAAAAATTCTATTAGGAGATCAGGGAATATGAAATGAAAATGAACATTTTTAATTTCTTTTTTTAATTATATGAAAAGTTAAAATTATAAATTTTATCAAAAATTGATGAATTATGGTATTAAAAAAATAATACTTTTTAAAGATATTTTGAAGTTTATATATATTATTATAAGAATGTGGGGTATCGGGATCTGTTACGTGTCAGATGGCCTAATTATAAATTAATATTTTATTTAATTAAAGACATGTGAGTAAGGGCGCTCAGAGTCCGAAGGTGTTGGAAGGTTAGAGAATAACCACACTTATATAATTAAATAATAAAACATATATTTAACAAAAAAAAAGAGTACATAAATTTAACTAAAACATTTAAATAGAAAACATTAAATGACATATAATTACATTAATTATCAAGGAATCTGAGGAACAATCCATTATAAAATTATATAAAAAATTAGCGAATACAGATAAGAAAAAAAATCAAACTATGATATAGATTATCTAATTGTTAATCCGAATTTTAAGTCCAAGTAATCGCGTATGCGCTTAACATACCCAGAGAGAGAGAGTATATTCTTCTTTCTTTTACAATATTCTTCTTAAAAAGTATAATGCAGTAAATTATAACTGGTACAGTTTATACGACGAGATACGAAGAGAGACTAGACACTACAGACGACGGACGCACAGAAGACAACACAGGACTGCAGGAGACTGACTTCTGACTAACTGCTCAACATCTTCTGACTAACTCTGATCTTCGAAATTTTTTCTTTTTCTTTCTTAAAACTTAGGCTTATTAAATTTAAGCGATCTTTTTTCCCGTTTTTTCGCACAACACATTCATTTTAAATCGAAAATGAAACTAAACATCGTAACTTATCGTTACAGTACAATTATTCAGAAATCATAATATTTTGTAAATAATAACATAAAATATATAATTAAATATAATTAGTATAAAAAAATAAGTATTAATTATTATAATAAAAAGTAAGATAATAATCGCGAAATGGGTGTGACCTTACAAGAATATAATGATGATAATAGGAATTTGAATTCATATTATTTCATCAAAAATTGTAATAGTAATTCTGGCAATTTTCTTCATTTTGGTTTTGTTATTGTTGAAAAATGGTGATGAGAAGTTAGTTAAACAGGAAGATATCATTTATGGCATGACATGGAGTTGGGTTAAATTTCATGCGAAATTTGTTGATATGAAAAAATAAACAAGTGAAATAATATTATTATTATTTTTTATTATTTAGAATTGTATTGTTCTTTTGATGATATTTTTTGTAAAATTTTTAGATATTTGAACTCTGAAATTTCTGTATATTTATTTTGGATATTATGAAGTCACCTTCAGAAAATTTTAATAAAGTCAACATATTTTGTTTGTTTTTTATATGAAATTGTATTTTTATAATAATTCATTTTATTCAGTTTGTTCTGAGTAAATTGTAAACAGAATAAAATATTCTTTGTTTTTTCATATTTATTAGAAATACAATCCTTTCCCAATACTTATTCCATTTATAATTCATTGAAAAGAGAGCAATTTTTTTTTAATTCAGTTATTCTTGAGAGCTTGATTTCAGTAGTGTTATTTTGATTAAATGACATCACTGCTGTACATTTCTCAAAGGGAAGATCATTTTGTCTTTTCTAATATTTTTGAAATAGTAAATTGGGAATGTAGATATCTTTTAATGTAGCTAAATAAAATACCCTATTAATAAACATAACAGAAAAATATAGAATTAATAGTTTGGCTTGAATTTCTTATAAAGTTATAAATTAAGTACTTTGTATACAAGTTTGGTTAAGACCACTATCAATTGTTCATTATCTGGAAGTTTTTATAATAATAAAATTCATTAGGTAGAAGTATTATTATAATGATTGATTTATGAATTTACTATAGTTTTATTTATTATTTTTCAATTAAATTTGTGTTTGTTATTAATATAGAACAAGAAGATTTAATTTCAACAGAAGTTCATCATCCTGATGGAATTGCCATTGACTGGATTGCACGTAATTTATATTGGACTGACACTGGAACTGATCGAATAGAAGTTTCTAGATTAAATGGAACATCTCGAAAAATTTTAATTACAGAAAACCTTGATGAACCAAGAGCTATTGTAGTTGATCCAGTTGGAGGGTAAGAAAATTGAAGAAAATTTTTACTGTTAGCCAGAGGAGTTCTATGATGTGCAACAGGATGAGTTCAAAATTTTCAATTTTAATTTGAATCCATCATAACTTTGAATATGATTTTCTATAGACAAACTACCATAGATGGAAATTAGATTCTCCAATCACAGAAAAACTAATGCAAGTAGTCCTTGACTTACAACTACCTTGACTTACCACAGCAATATCATTGATAAATTCTATTATTGGTCAATTCAGTTGACCTGGGTGTCAATTCCTTGTTCTAGTGGTTTGATATATGGAAAACATCATTTTGTGTTTGGTTCTTATATTTTTATGTTTAAGTTTTATTTATATTGAATGATCAAATTTGGTTTTTTTTAAAAGTTAATTAATAAAAGTATAAAGAGGAAGAAAATTATTGTTATATTACTTTGCCTGTTGAAATTGTTGAGTCTGATTATTTTCTATTATTTTCACAAGCTATAGATATTGATTTTGGACATTAGTCATTTTCAATTTTTTCTATTCTATTTGTAGTTAGAAAATTTTGAGATTGGTTTGTTGGTTTAGTTATATTATCAAATCTTAAAAGAGAGTATATTTGGTAATAAACATTTCAGATCTCATCATGATGGTTGATGATAGGAAAGAATTCAGATCTAATTTGATAGTTTTCAAATTAGGCTTGAATTCTTCCATAAAAATTTGGAAGTGTGGGAGTGAGAATTGAATCCAGAGCCTTCAGATAGCATATGATTATTTTACTATGTGGTCATTTGATTATGAAATAAATGCAAATGCTTTTTTTTAAGGTGAAATTCTTTACATTATGATATATCATTGCAGGTCTTTCAAGAAACATTATTAAATTGATTAAAACAATTATTTGAAGAAGTTGTAAATTGTAAGCCCAAGATTATTGGTATATCATTGATAGCAGCCATCATAAGTATAAATTTCTATTGCAGAATAATTATTATTATAAGAAAAAATTGATTTAAATTGGACACTTTCATATTAGAAATAAATTTTTGAAAATTAACTTTACAGTTCTTTCATTAGTTTCATTATTTAGACCTTTTATAAAATAATTTAAATCATCAATTATCAAATGTTATGTAATAGTTAAAATTTATCATGATTCTCTTCTTTTCATAATATGCAAATATTTTATTAAAATATATGAAACTTATGATTGTCTATATTTTATGATCCTCTGTGGATGGGATAGAATTCACCCACTATCTTATTTGCATGTTATAAGAGGTGACTAAAGGATTTCTTTGTATAAATGATGTGCTGTATTTCATCTGACACAAACCTTTCCTCTCTCCTTATTCTCTGCACTTAGTCATTTATTTTTCAAAGGATTAAACTTAGGAGAATATTCTCTCTTTCTCTCTCTGATAAAAATATATATTTATGAGAGAATTTTTGAAAAAACTCACTAATTTGCAATCCTGATAGATTCTAATGACCTCATATGAAATGCTCCATTTTGAAAAATGCTGGTTTAAAAGTCAATTCAGAATAGATAATTCAGTTATCAGTAAAATCTTTAATTTTGATAATAATTGAATTACTATATTTTTGTTTTATTAATAGATTTTATATTATGTAAATCATTTAAAACATTATTTATATATATATATATTTTATTGTAGATATATGTATTGGACAGATTGGGGTTCTAATCCTATGATTGAAAGAGCAGAGTTAGATGGAACTGAAAGAATTTCTATTATAAATACTTCACTTGATTGGCCAAATGGATTAGCAATAGATTATAATAACCAAAAATTATATTGGGGTGATGCAAAATTAGATAAAATTGAGATGGCAAACTTGGATGGATCAGACAGAAGAGTACTTGTTTCTGACCAACTATCCCATATATTTGGATTTAGTTTGCTTGGTAAGAAAATTTAAAAATTTATAAAATTAGATTTGACTTGATTAAATGAATTGGAAAATTGAATGAATAGAAAAATAACAAACTAAAAGTTCACAATAAAATTTTTAATTATATATTTCACTGAATTTTAATTCATATATGAAATTGTGTGTTACTATTATAACCAAATTAAATGTAGATAAAGAAATATGTACACATACCACTTATTTAGGAAGTTAGTATATTCTTTCAAAAAGATTAAAATTTGCAAAATGCAATTATAATTAAATTCCAATTTAAAAATTTTTGATTTGTTGGGTTCTGGAAAGTCTCTGCCATTTTAGCTATTGGTGATAAAATATTTCAGAAAAGAATTAAAATAAGTATAATATGCTGCAATACAGTAATTTTTAATAGTTATCTATTTAGCACATTTCTTGCCTATTTGATTTTGAATTTCCAACCAGTAAATAGAATTAAACCTAAATACTTTTTGGATTTAATCCCACCACAGTAATAAACAGGCAAATTATGGTGGCATTATCCGTTATTTAAAAATTATAAAATTTTTTATCAAACACATTCTTACTGCTCTCTCGGTATTTATACTGAGAGAGCAGTAAGAATGCTGTATACTAGTGAATAACATATTTTGAGCTGGTACTAAAGGAAGAAGATACTTTGCATTCTATAAAGAATTAAAGATATAACAATGTGTGTTTTTTTTTTTTTTTTTTTTTTTTTTTTTTTTTTTTTTTTTTTTTTTTTTTTTTCTTTTTTTTTTTTTTTTTTTTTTTGTTAGCCATCAGGTTAATAACATAAAATTGAGTCAAGCAATTTAGCATTTATATATGTTAATATAACTAAGAAAACAATGTGTTTAGATTAAAATATTATATTTATTTTAATTTAATATTATTGTTTAGCATAATAAAAATTTCATATATATATTGTGATGTGTTTGGTTGCACTGACAACAATGAGAAAATATTGGAAATGTGATTTTACCAGTTTCCTAGAGATGGTGAGTATGAAAGTAAATAGATTTCATTATGTTTATGTACTGCAAATGCCACAAATATGTATATGCAAATGTATTGGAAGCAATAACTTCTAATCTAGGTGAAAAAAAAATTTCCTCAAATGATGCAAATATCAGATTTTACAACTCAAAATGAAATGTTGTCTTAATGCTTTACAATACAATTTTGGAAAAAAATGTAAACTGTAACAATGCAAAGGTAAGGTCTGTATGTGAAAAGTTGCAAAGTTTCAGTAACTATCAATACTAAATCTAACAGACTGACTCTGCAATAATTCCAGAATCTGCCTGCCCAGGCCTTCTACCAGAAAAATAATTTCTGAAATAATAACTATTCTAACATTAAAGACAACAAACAACCAGAACTTTACAATTGTTAACAAAATCACAAACACATATTGATAAAAACATTGGTGAACTTAAACTATAAATCGAATAAATATTAAAAAAAAATAAGTAAAGTCAGTAATAAAAATAGTTTAGTAAATTGACAAAAAATACTTAAAAAAATATTAACAAGCTTCATTGAAACAATAATAAAGAACAAGTTATTAAAAATAACTTATTTTATTATCAAACAAAGATCCAAAAGCAACAATAAAATTTATTAATCAATACTCTAAACATCAAAATAAAAATTAATTAATTACTAAACCTCTACTCATGCTATAAGAAAATACTCAATAGTATTATTAAATTTTCAATTCAATAATAATGCTACCTGCTAACCTAATAAT
Source organism: Olivierus martensii (assembly GCA_000484575.1). Taxonomy (NCBI): domain Eukaryota; kingdom Metazoa; phylum Arthropoda; class Arachnida; order Scorpiones; family Buthidae; genus Olivierus; species Olivierus martensii. The sequence goes on along the minus strand of AYEL01068851.1, from coordinate 15,770 downwards.
GCTAAACCCAATAATAATGCTAGTCACTTTTTATTCAACCATCTCCAACTTCTTAGAAGTCAGACATCTCTTTAGCAACTTACATGGTAGGCATGCACTCAAGTTCATTTATATAAACTATCAAATGATTTCTGCTTTTCTACTCTGAATATTATTCTGTCATTTGTCTATACAATAATAAGTTAACATTATAATGTTTACAATTCCATCAAAAAGAGAATTCTTTAATTCTATTATGAGATCCCATTTCTGTAGTGATGTTATTCATATTAGATGACACACTGCATCATGATAACATCATGACACACATTCTTATTTAAAATCATTATAATACCATTTTGAAAGATTGAGTCAGGAGTGTATCTTTATCATTAATTAAATAAAATACTGAGTAAATAAATATAATAGGAAATAAGTTGAATAAAATAAAAATAATTGGCACTGATCAGGAGGAGAGAGAATTTTATTAAATATTTTTGACCTACTTGTGATATTGTTATTAGCTATAATACTGATAAAGAAAGGTTACAATGCAGGACAAAATGGCATTTGTTCATCATTTAATTTTACAATAAATAAACAAGCTGTATATAGTGAAGAAAATAAAGAGAATTTATACAAATGTAATTTTTAATATAAATTAAGAAAAATATAGAATTAAGATGTACTACAAGGATATCTCTAACGATGGATTTGTACATTATGGGAAAAAGAAAAAAATAAAAGGGGTACAAAAAATAATAGTAAAAATAATATATGTAATGCTAATACAATTATGTATATAAAAAAATATACATAAAAACTAAAATATTGAGAGACTGAAAGTTTGATTTGACACTTGTCTTTTCAGCAGGTATTTGGTGTAAATTGAGATATATTGTATTATCAACAGATGCACCATGATTAGGTGTTTGATAAGATATTAGGATCACATTTATTAATGACAGTGGTTATTTTGAATTGAATAAGGATATGAAACATTTTGGCTATCTATGCAGAAAGATCCTGCAGTAGTATTCTGGATTATATGTGCATCAGCCATTTGATGGAAATATGATCTAAAGTGAAAATAAGTAGATATATCTTTAGTAATAAGTATATTTATGATTTCTGTATTTATAATAATAGATATTCCTTTTATTTGAATGAAAGCTGCTGTTCCTATTTTTAAAATTAAATTTTTATGATTCTTAGAACATTGTTCTTTAAATGCTGTAATTCTGTTCCTTTTCTTGTATAGTAATGCTGAAGATGGCTACATACTATAGCCAAAAACATTTCAATAAAATATGATTTATCTTTAATGCTATTTAGTGCTGTTCTTATTGGATTGGATTGGAAATAAATAGAAATAAAGAAAAGATTTTGGTTTGATACTTCATAAGATACTATTAAAATAGCTATATCACAATTGCAAAAATTTTTGAAATGTGTAATACATTCAATCCTTGTTTAAAATATGAGTTAGATTTCTGAAAATTGTGACTTTAACTGAAACCAAAACTCTATAAGCCTTGCATTATAAGTCAGGGTTACATATAAACACATAAGACATTATATATAAAATATATTCAATTATGGAATAATATAGTTTTATATAATTCTACTAGGATCCCTATATCACCTGGGGATAAGTTCCAAACCACCACACCTAAAACTAGATAATAGCAAACACTATATATTGTATAAAAAAACCACAAATTTCATAACCTCTTTTGAATGAAATTACATTATATAATAATTAAAAAATTATTATTATAATAATAATTAACCCCTTAACGTCTACGGTATCATATATATAACAAACCCTTTAACCCCTTATTATTATTAATGTATTTATTTTTTCTACCAGTTGACTGTTGTGTCATATGTAATGCATATCAAACAAATGGAATACCTGAATAATAGTACCCTCTAAAGTTTATTTTGTAAATTATCAGAAATTGCTGACTTTTGTTTTGCCTAATGTTACTTATTTGATACAAACCCAAAATAAATTATCAGAAAGTGCTGACTTTTTTCTTTTGAAGTATTGCCTAATGCAAATAAAAAATATCTCACATAATCAATAACAATTATCTAGTATGATTTCTACACAAAATAAGAGTAAAAAATACCTTTTTCAATTTTTTTAAAATTTAATATCAAAATTCAGGTATTAAGGAGTTAAAAATTATATGAATTCAATGAATCATTGTCATTTTTATTACTATTTCATATTTATTTACTTTGTTTTTACTTCATTTAGACAATTTTTAGCAGTACTTTTTATAAATTTTTTTATCTATATAAAAAAATCCTAATATATACAAAAATGGTCTCTTCTCCTGCATAAACAGCTCTAATATATTTTCTGTTCCTCTAATTGGACTGCAGATGGTTTATTGTAGCTTTGCACCCAATACTATACACTCACATGTAAAGTAGGCTTAGCTTCAATTTCCCAGGAAGCAAATGGTTGCTATAAAGCAATGAAAATACCATGCCCCTTTAAGTGGCTTTGAAGGTATTTATGTTCCATTTTTCATGATTTTTTCCTAAATTTTGGTGAAATTGTAACAAAAAATGAATGATTAAGATATATTTAAGTTATTTTAATAGAATTAATTAATATTTTCCTATTATCTACAATATTTTTTTAATTTTCAGGATTTTATAATTTATTTTATGAAAAATTTTTAAATTTTTTTTTTAAATTTCAAAAAATATAATTAATCTAATCCCATAATCAGAATAACTTTGATAGATTAGACTTAAAATCAGTAAAATGGGATAAAATCCAAATTCTATCAAACCATTCAAATATAAACAATATATGTACATGTAATTTTTCATATTTTCATGTTCATGTTTTCATTTTCATATTTTAATGTAAACTGTTCATGTAAAAGGACATATTTTTAACAAATACACACAAAAAAATTTACTGCAAAAGTTGGATTGAATTTTTTAACTCTTTTTTTTTTTGTTGTTGTTTTTATCATTTTTTGTTCCACTTCCTTTATCTATTCACATCAAAGGTACTCAACAGCTTAAAGTTGCTATCCAAATGTGTGATTAAAAGTTCAAATCAAATTGTTTTCATATTTAAAAAAAGATTCAAGAAAATATATGCAAAATCTCAAAAATGACACAGATTTATTATGATTGTGTAAAAAAATTTTCTGTATTCATGAAAACTCGGAAAAGTCACTTTTATTGTGTTTTATTGAATCTAAATGTGTTCTAAATTCATGATTTAAATCGGATGTCCAACCTCTTGGCTTCCTTGGGCCACATTTGAAGAAAAAAATTGTCTTGGGCCACATACAAAATGTACTAATTCTAACAATAGTTTTTAAACAAAAAAGTTAGTAAATGTACAATATATGATATCCATTATGACAAATAAGCAAAAATGTCATAGCATAATAACCTTTGACTTCCTTTCATTCAGAAATTTTTTAAAATCATTGAGCAGGTGAAGAAGTTTTAATCGCTAAAATAAGAAATATTTTAGAAATAGGAAATTAAGATAGATATTTAAATATTAAATACTTTAATAACTTCATTAAGTACATAAAAATCTCAATGTTTTAAGAAAGTTTTATGATTTTATATTGGGCTGCATGTGGCCCAAAGGTTGGACAGCCCTGATTGAAATAATTTATAGTCCAAAATAAATTTATAATCCATCATGGCTTGTATTCTAATGCTGCTTGATTAATGGTACAAAAACAAAAATTATGTAACATTGAATTAATTTAAATTTTTAAAATATTGTATATTTATTATAAATTCTTTTTTTTTTGTTATCTGTTTTTTATTTATAATTTGCAATAATTGTTTAGGAGATTATGTTTATTGGACCGATTGGCAACAGAGATCAATTGAAAGAGTTCATAAAATAACTGGTGATATGAGAGAAACTATTATTGATCAGCTTCCTGATTTGATGGGATTAAAAGCTGTGAATATATATGAAAAACATGGTAAGTTTTAAAATTATTTTTCAATTATTTTGATAAAATGTTGTTGTTAGTTAAAGTTTTATTACTGTAAATCTTAAATAACTAGCTATTACTAATAAATTGATGCCTTGTCATTATTGATGATAAGCTAAAATTAAAAAACGATATTAGGACACAGTATATGGACAACAAAATCTAAAGTAAAAAAGTTATAGCAAAATATCGAATATTAAATATTAAATTTCATTTTTCTTGGAGCATAAAAGGGCATGTCTCTATTAAAGAAAAGAGCGGTAAAGGTTAATCAACATAACAAATACAGTAAACTTAATTATAACATCAGCCCTGAATATTTATGGGATTATGACAAATGCTATTATAAACAAGATTAACTTAATTCAGAACAAAAAGTTTTTTTTTTATTAAAAAATTTATAAAAAGATGATTATCATATTTACTTGCATAATTTTCTCCAATGATTTGGAAAAAGGAATTATGGGAGGAACTTTGGTTCATTTTTCCAGCTTGAATTTTATTGAATGAAATGATATCTAAGAAATATCAAAGAAATTTAAAGTAACATTTTCTTCCTTTTTGAGTCTTTGCAGAAATCTAATTCAAATAATTAATTAAAAGATAGAAAATCATAACATTTGGGAAAGTTTTGCCTCAGTTTTATGATAGAAATTCTGGTTAACACAGTCTTCAAATGCTAATAGTTTCCATAACTGCAAATCTGATACTGAGTTAAGAAAAAAAATTCAGTGAATGTTTGTTAATTGATCATAAATATTAGAGAACATTATTTCTTATGCAGACATGGCAATCTTTGATGCTACAATTAGTCAATTAATAATATATAGTGTTTTTTTGATAAATAATAATACTTATTTAAACAAAAATCATAAAAAAATAGCATTACATTTTACATAAAAGAAAAATATGAAATAGCACTCCATACAAGTGTCTCTTGATTTACAAATTTTTCATTTAATGAACTGATAAATATATACCACTTTTTTGTTTTGTGAAGATAATTTTCATCTTTACTGAACAAGTGTCTTCCATGGAAAAATGGAAAACTTTCCCAGGGTATCTCACTTAATAATTATAGCTCTCTCCCACAATTTAAAGTTTTAACTTAGATTCTTTTGAATAAACTATTAAATTAAAGTAAATTTAAAATTAATTGTACTGGAACACTCAAGTATTCCAAATTTGTTCTGGTAAAGCCAAATTCTAAAAATCACTTGGTTCTCAGTTTTTTGCAAAACGCCAGGAGATATAGTTTACAGTTCATTATATGTTAAGTGAAGGAATGACAATATTCAAGTTTTTTAGAAAGTTCTTTTTGGTAATTGTTAAATTTTAATTTGAAAAAGTTCCTGCATGGAATTTCTGCATATAACTGAAGAGAGCCTAATTATAGGTCGAAATGCATCTTAAAAGCAGTGAATTTTGAATAGGAAAAATTGTTTAGTATAATTTTTGTTTATGTATAGTTTTATTTTAAGTTTTTTTGAATTTTTGTAATAAATTAACATTTAAATTTTATAAAAAAAATGTTTTAACTTGTCTCCTGGCTTTCTGCAAAACACTGAGAACCAAAGTGATTTTTAGAATTTGGCTTTACTGGAACAAATTTAGAATACTTGAGTGTTCCAGTACAATTAATCATAAGGATTATTTCTACTTATTATTATATCATTCGTAAATTTAAAATATTTAAACTATTGATAAAAAGTTGAAAAATCATGTCTAAGACATGATAATGAAAATAAGATTATAACTTGTAATAAATATCATAGATATAATCTTTTATTAATTTTATATTAGTTCAAACATCACATTATAAATTTTGACAATATCATATAGAATTTAGTTCCTATTTCAAACATACTGAACTTAAACTATTTTAACTAAATTACATTGAACTTACAATTTATGGACTTGTATAACAATTACTATATTTATGTTATGTATCCTACACTCAATTAACAAGAAGTAAATTTCCTAGTATCTACTTATTCCAATACTATATTTTATTCTATATGTAACATCATGATAATTATAATTACTGTATAAAATAGTTCTGCCTAAGAAGTGCCCTATGGAAGGATCATCTGCTTCAATTTAATCTTAAGTACAGATATGCAGATGCTGAGCATTGTTTGCTCGAACATCAAATTATTATTCCTTAATTTCCTATTTATCTCCTATTCTATTTATTAACTTAAATTTCTATCAACCTCTTATTTGTTTCAATTTGCCAGCAAAATATATTCTTCTACTCATCACCATTTTATATTTTTTTTTTATTAATTTTTATTTTTTACATTAATATCTAAAGAATCTGTTCTCATATTCGATATGTTAGATTATTAGGTTATGTGCTCACAAGAGGAAAAGGTGCTGAAGACAAAGTCTTGTAATTGAGGGCGTGTGCTTCTCTAGAGCAGAAAGTCTCACATTAATGGCCATATGCTGTTTTGTGCCTTTTTTTCTCATCTACTAGTGCAGTGGACTTTTACTGCATGTAACAGCTGACAATAGGCCTATTCTTATCTCTGTACCTATAGAGGAACTAAGCACGTGTGCCTTACTAAGGCTAGTCACTCACCTTTACATATTCTTTGTGTGTATCACTACCTATCCTTCTAGGTATCCAGTCTGGAGGAATTGTAGATTCATTTTATTTTATGTTCTTATACTTCTATTTATCTGGGTGCCCCAGTCCAGAATGATAAATTAAAATTCTTTTTTCATTATTTCTTATTCTCTTTCATTTATTTATTTCTATTTACCAATTATTTCTTTGTTGGCTACATTGCATCTATTTCTGTTTATTTTGACAACATTATCAACTATGCCTTGTCAGTTTGTTTCTCGGATACCCAATGCAGAGATGAAATAGCTTTTAAGTACAGTGTTTTATTTTATCATTTTCCTTAATTATTCTCTATTCTATTTGTCATTATGCCTATAATGACCTCCCCACTTATCTGAGAGTCCATTCCTGAAATGATAATTGAATTATTCTTAATTCCTTTTACTTTAAGCCTATTTTCTATTACTATTTTAAATTCTATATTATCTTCAAATTCTATATTCATCTTAAATTATTTTCTACTCTAAATGAACTAAAAGTTATCTCTACATTTACACATAACTAATCCTCAATTATCATGACAGTCCATTCTAATTCTACATATTCCTATGTTCTTTTCCAGAAGTAGGCTACACATGCTCAATATAATACACTTAACTAAAATTAATTTACTATTTGACTTTTGAAAAAAATTTTTTTTCCAGTGGTTATGACTTGAACTGGATAAAGAAGAGTTTGACTTCTAAATTTAAAATTAATTAATTGAGGTTTAATTTGTTCCAATTCGTTTTATTTAAAAGTGTTGTTACTGATGATGGCTTTATTAAGCCGTAAGATCTTTAATAGTTATTAAGCTATAATTTTTTCACTTAAATAAGTGCTGAAGACTGTTTTATTAGTAGTTCTAGTAAGAAGCGAAAGTATATTAAATTTATTTTTCTAAATTTAATCTTAAAACTACCCAACTCACTTAGATATTAACAAGGTCAATTTTTCAATTCCATTCCCTAATCTATGCACTAACATGTTTTTATATACTGCACTTCAAGAGATTAAAAGAAAAGCTTACATTATTTTTTTGTATGCTGAGGGACCTTTTTCTTTGCACTATTCCACTTCTGATACCAGTGTGAGGATCCTGCAGCATATGGTTGATAAAAAAATCAAAAATTATTATGATTGTGAATAAGTGATGCAGGGATCCAGGATAGGAGAATTGATTTGGATACACATATAAAATAAACAACATATATTTATTTAAAATAAACAGAAAATAAACTACAATATTACTCATATTTTATTTGAGAGAGCTATCTGATACAAGAAATCATACTTGGGAGAAAGATTGAAAAGTAATCAACTTTATTCCTCCATTATTCTTTGTCTTTATTTTCTAATCCTCATCAGATGACCACCAACTGGATGGGATATGGATTTTCTTCTTTGCTACATTTCTCTCATCTTCTGTTCCAAATCCCAGGGCAGACTGGCTTGCCTGTGCTAGTCTATCTCTATCCTGGATAAAACTCACTGACCATATTTCTCTCATCTTCTGTTCCAAATCCCAGGGCAGACTGGCTTGCCTGTGCTAGTCTATCCTGGATAAAACTCACTGACCGTTTCTTTCACATTTTTCTCAGGGAAAGATGAAATCTTGTGTTTTCTGTTTTTTTTTTCTTTTTTTTTAATTTGTTTTTTGTGACACCTGCATGTAATGTAACTCTCTGATCATATATTTTCTATTGTTTATTATTATTTATGCTATGGAGGACAAGGTTCTCTGGGCCAGATAGTATAATATTTTTTATTGTTTATTTATCCTTCTAAGGTGTCACTCCATTCAGATTTCTTTCATAGTTTTTGATGAGATGGAAAGTGACACCTTGCATCTGACTTAAATTCTGTGTCCCCACACAGGCTTCTCACAATGTTTCAATATCTCAGCCATCTATGCCATAACTGTTATCATATTTATATCTCATTGATCCATGCTCACATTGATCCATTTCATTCACTGTTCTCACTCCTTTCACTCTCATCACTGTCTTCAATAAACATAAAACTTATGGAAATACTTTAAAAAATCATCATCATGATTCATCTACAGCATCTTACTATCTTTATTTTTTATGCATTTCACACTTGGTTTTTATCATAGCTCCCATATACTTCTAAGATATATCTTTGTTCCTTTCAAAATCACTCTGCAACTTCTTTCATCCTCTTCTCTCACTTCCTCCTCTTGCTGTCTTTCATATCTAAGCACACTTTTCTTTGTTTTTCTTATACTAATCTTTTTTATATTTTGACTTAGTAATCCCAGATATGGCCTTTCTTTCTACCATGGCAAGTACTGTCATATCAGTCCATTATTCATTTTCTTTTTTTACCAAGTATCTCTTTCTCTCTTAATGTTTATTAAATATTTAAAATATTTCCACATATCCTCCATATTGCTCTAACTCACATCTGAAGCACAGCCTTTCACATACTTCCTTTCATATATTCATGTGTACATCTTTCTCTCACATCTACATATCTTTCATTCTCCTTATATTTTTCCATCCAATTAGCAAATTCACTCTCAAAATGACTAGATAGTGATTTCAGTTGATCACAACATTTCTCATCACTCTTATATATACAATTTTTCTCTGCAATTTCTCATTATACATAACTAAGTCAATCATATTCCTTAGATTATTTGTAAGATGGCTGTCATTGTACATAAAAAAAAAATGTTAACGTTAGAGATAACTCTGCAATTTCTCATTATACATAACTAAGTCAATCATATTCCTTAGATTATTTGTAAGATAGCTGTTATTGTACATAAAAAAAAATGTTAACGTTAGAGATAAACACAACCCTCTGTTTTGCTCTTTTTAAAATTGTTCTCTGTTATCTATAGCAAGTGATTGTCATCATGTCTGTCAATCACTTGTACCAATGTCTGTCAATTACTTGCTACAATTATTTGTTCGTTACTAAAGTAATTGATTTAACTGAAATGAGACACAAACTTCAGTGATTGTCATCATGTCTGTCAATCACTTGCTACAATTATTTGTTCGTTACTATTGCATTCATTCAATGCATCATTTAAAATTTTTACCAGAATTAAACTTTCTCATTCTCACTTATACCATCTTCACCATCATACATAATAATTAGAAATACTTTCTACAGACCCAGTTTCATCCTCATTCATATCATTTTTCAGTCATATATTCTGACATGCATTACACACATTACTTCTATTTGTTTATAATCGCAGACCATATTCCCACACTATTGGTCCTTATATATTAAATGCACTCTCTTTTAAGACATCTCATTTAGCTTATATTGCATAATTCACAAGTTCTTGCTCATATCTTTCCCTTATGCATTCGTGCATAAGGGAAAGAGATGAGCAAGAACCCATTTCTTATTTTTATTTTTTTTGCGTGCGTGCGTGCGCGTGTGCGTGCACGCACACACACACACACACACACACACACACACACAAAAAAAAGATACCTGTTTCAATCATATTCTGTTTGTCACTTTGGCTATCTTTTAATAAATATTAATATCTAATAAATATTGACCATCCTGTGATCATCCAGCAGTAGTATAGTCTGGTGGAGAGCTGCTTCCTCTAACGATTATAGAACATTCTAGATAATATTTCATTTAGGTCCATATTTCATCAACTATCAACAGCCAAAAATATAAATGGAACATAATTACTCCTTGACATGATAGTGGATTCAAATGGAGAGAAAGTAAAATAAAATGGCCTAAAACCAGTGTTAATATTAACATAGCCTGCCATATTTAGTTTACTGCTTATGTAATGACTGGAAATAAATTATGCAGAAACAAAAATTTTATATCTTTGAAATCTATTCTTATAAATATATTTCATAATATATTTAATAATATAAATTTGTGTTGTGTATACAAAACTAAATAATAAATTATTAATTTTTTAGGTTCCAATCCTTGTGCAATACAGAATGGCAACTGTTCTAATTTATGTTTGAATAAGCCTGAAAAGAAATATATCTGTTCTTGTCCAATGGGGTTGGAGCTAGCTTCAGATCTTAAAACATGTATCATTCCTGAAGCATTTCTGTTGTTTTCACGACGATCTGATATTAGACGAATATCTTTAGAATCAAAACATGATGATGTTATTCCAGTTTCAGGAATACTTGAAGCAAGTGCCTTAGATTATGATATTAATGATGATCGTATTTACTGGACAGATATTCATCTCAAGGTGTGTATACAAATATTTGAGTTTAAATATAAAATTTTTCCATTTTTGCTAAAAAACTTTATATTTATGTATTTATTTTAATTACTGTTTCCTCAAAACCTATGCATTTTATGATAGCAGTTGAAAGTTGATATTTTATCTGTCATAGGAGGATTGAATGAAATTGAATTTTATTCAATCCTACTATGCAGATGAAAATTTGCACCATTTAAATATATTAAAATATATGCAAATTGTGCAATTTTTTTAGCATTATTGTGTTTACATTTTGTTTTTCATTAACTTTACATACATTACCAATATTATATCAGTAAACAAAGAAAATCATATATAATAAAGGAATAAGCATGTGGAATCCATGTTTCTGCACGTGTGCGAACTCTCGCGCCAGAAGTGCCGCCATTTCTATTTTCTCTCGCTTCGAATATTTAATCATTTACTATTTTCTCTCGCTTCGAATCTTTAATTGCGTCTTTTAGAAAACCTAAACTCAACTCCTCTCACTTCAAATCTTTAATTGCGTCTTTTAGAAAACTAAATCCCAATCTTTTTATAAAGTTGCTTTAAATTATCATAGTTTACTTTCTATTTATGTTTGTATACTTCTTTTTATTATTTGACTTCAATTTCTGTATTTTTCGATCGAAAAATGTTAATTGTTCCCCGGTTCGAGAGTTCAGTTTGCATTTGGCACATCGAGGCTACATAAATGTTGCATTTAAATAATATTTTATTCATTTCAGAAATTAAAATTTTTTTATTTTAAGATAAAAATTATAATTATTATCCGAATAACTGAAAAGGTAAAGATAAAAATTATAATTATTATCTAAATAACTGAAAAAGTAAATTGATAGTTTGTTAGTTACCAATTTCATGTAAAGAAAATTTCAAAGTTTGATCTGGAGGTGAGAAAAACAACCAAAAGCATTGTATACAACGATATTAAATAAATGAAAAATCTCAAATTTGACAGATAAGAAACAAATGTTTCATATCTGGTGTATTTGGGCACATAGTGACCAGGGGCTAACTAGTTAGAAAATAAATATATAAATTGAAATAAGTTGTTATTTATTTATTATTTTTATTTTGTGTTATAAATATTTTTTACAATTTTGATATCAACTGTTCTGGAGAAAGGTAATTTCAAGTCATTAGCAATACATGTGCTCCTTGAATTACAAACTTAATTCATATGTAACTTTTTTCATAACTCACATACTGCTGTTATTTTATCTCCAAAAGTACAGAAATAACTTTATACACTGTATTTTGTAATATATTTCACAATTGGGCCAATCAGAAGTTTCTTATTTCATGGATTTGAATAAAAAGTTCTGATTTATAAAGCAAAAGTTTTTGATATAATTGCTGCTGTCTTAAAATACTGCCATAATATATTAACTAACTGTGTAATTTTACATTATATTATTGCTGGAGCATACTGTTATTATAATCTTTAAAATTCTTCAAGACTTTTTGAAATTTTCTAAAATTTGAAGATGAAATTTCACATTTGTAAGTACAAATATTAAAAGTAGAATGTTCATGACTTCAAGGAGCACATGAATATGAAAAGTGAGTAATAAATACAATATATTATGATGATATAATTGATATTTTTGTTTAGAATAAAATGGAAAAATTATCTTTTTATATAACACATTTAGATAAAAATGGGAAAGTTGCTACTTTAGCCATCATTAGACAAAAACAAGTCCCTAAATGCAAAAAAAGGATTGTTCTAAAACTTCTTGACATCAACTATTTCCTAAAGCAAGAATATTATATCTTGTTCCTGAATTATCTCTGTTCCATCTGTAAATGATGATGTACTAATCTTCTTCTGAAACTGATGAGTGGCAAAATTCTCTGGAATGCATTTTTCAATGAGGAATAAGGAAATTTCATATTAAATATTTATCAACTGAAGTTTGTTTCTCATTTCAATTAAATCAACTAATATTCCATCTTCACCTAAATGTGTTAGATAGGAAGATAAATTGTACCTATTTAGCTGAAACATCCAGTTGTTTTTATGAAAATATTATTTTTATAATAATTATTTATAATTATTATAAGAAGAAAGAATTTTCTTTAATATCTATATTTTTGTGATTCATTTGAACAAATATTTCATGAAAGAATGTTATGCAAATGCAAGATTAAGTGCTTATTGTATCGGATTGAAATATTATTTGAAACACTAGTAAACCCGTTGCAGCTACGCCAGCAATAAATATTTCAGTGATTGATGAATGATTTTATAATTTAATGATTTCAAAATTTAATCTAATTATTAGGCAAAATTTCTTTGTTATTAACAAAGTGTGTCTTATTAATTAAGAACATATTTCTTTATAAAAAGTAATTACTCTGTGGATTTTATTGGGCATTGTGAACTCTAATGATATTGTTTAAAAATATTGTGTTTAGCACAATTTGGACATTGTGTATTTGGAATGTTAGGCAAAATTTTCCTATCATTTGATCTTACATTTGAAAAATTTCCCCTTGGATCTAGATGTGAATGGTTATTATTTCTACTCATATTTTGATGGGACTGCACAAAAAAGTCTGGACATTGCCAGATAGACTTATTTAAGGGCTTTGAATGTATAGATGTTTGTGCATTATTCACACTGGCTGAAGTAAGTGGAATATTTTTTGTCTCTAAAATGCTTTCTTTAATATTTTTGGCAACCTCAAGCCATGTTGCAAGATTATGTGGCTTTCGTAATCTTAAATAAATTTTATACTCTTGGGGACAGCCTTGAGTAAGTCCTGAAATAGTTTGTTCATCGTTTAACCCTGCTTTTTGCCCTAAATTTTTTTCTTATTAAAATAATTGACTATATCTTTATTAGAACCTAAAGTCAGTTTATTAAACTCCTCAAAATGATCTTTGTATTTAATTTCAAAATGATCATTTAACGACCTCACTGCTTTTTCCCAATTTAGATTTTTTGCAAAAATTTCCTTTATGAATCAAGTGTTCGCCTCACCTTGCAAAAATTCCCCCAAGTAAAGAACCTTTCAATTATTTGATGCCCCTGCAGCATTTGCTAAGACCTCGAAATAATTAAGCCAATCACTTATTGATAATTCACCTTCTGGATTATATTTGTCTAATTTAATCTTAATTTCATTTCGAGGAGGCATGTTTTTTAACCTTAACACTAGAATTAATCATTTATGAAAGTAATAAACCAGGATTAGATACTAAACCTAATACAAAAACAGATAAAGCGAAAACAAAAGAGAAAAATAATAATATCTAATATTACGTAAATATTAAAGTTGACATAATTTATTAAATCTTGGCATGTGGGATGAACGAAAATTAACACTGGTAAAACTCACCACCAATTTATCTTGTTGACTTCACTGTGACGCTGCCGAGTGGAAAAGGTATGATGATTTTCATTTAAAAGCACTAAACCAAAATCAGTCTGAATTACAAACATTTAATATCCAACTATAATTATAAAATAACAATCACACAAAAAAGAGAACGCTTCCTCCATATTCTCTGTCTTTGGAGGGGAAACAAAAAAACACACTCAACATTTTCGCGACAGTTGTGTTGCCACTTCATCAATTTTTTTTATTATAAATATTTTAATGTTTCATATGTATATTATTATTTTATACATCGTAAAAAATAAAAAAAATTACAGAAAATATTTTAATTAAAATGATATATTTTAAGTTAAATTTAATAATTAATTAATTAATTTATTATTGATTTATAGACAATAAATAGAGCCTTTATGAATGGTAGTAATGTTGAACATATAATAGAATTTGGACTTGAATATCCAGAAGGCATGGCGGTAGATTGGATAGCACATAATTTATATTGGACAGATATGGGTTCAAATCGTATTGAAGTTTCTCGACTTGATGGATCATCCAGAAAAGTATTGTTATGGCAAGATTTAGATGATCCACGATCTTTAGCTCTTGATCCAAATGATGGGTAAGAAAATTACTAAAATAATAATTAATAATATAAGGTTTTAATTTATTCTTGATAATAAGAATGGAACTAAAAATTAAATGAATTTTTGAATTATTAAATTATGAAATACATCAACTTTTCACTTAACAGTACATTTATAGGTATTATAAATTCTTATTTTGCAACTGGAAATCTATTGCTCTCCAAATTTTTATATATTTTTTTAAAGAGTAATATTTTTATATATTAATTTTAAAAAAAGTTCTTAAATGCATGATTATGATTTGTTTGATTAGTTCATAATAATTTTAAGTTAATTATAAATTAAATTTTTATGCTACAAATAAAAAAGCAATAACAGAAAATTATATTTTAATATAATTTTAGATATATGTATTGGAGTGATTGGGGATCAAATCCATGTATTGAGCGATCAGCTATGGATGGATCAGATCGATCTAAAATAGTCACCAAAATAAAGAGAGCTAATGGTCTAACAATAGATTATATAGACAGAAGAATATTTTGGATTGATATTGATGAAGACATTATTGAATCAGCAGATTTAACAGGTTATTAATTTTATAATTATTATTTCATTTTAGAATTATGATGATGATTTCTCTCTGAATAATTTTTCATATAATTCTGTTTGATTATTTTATATTTCTCTTTTATAGTATTTAAATTTTGCTTTCTTCTTATTCATTCATTTTTTTTTTTTTTTTTTAATTAATTTTTTTTTTTTTTTTTTTCAATTAAAAATTTTGATGATTTAATTTAAATGAAATTACTGCTCTAATGTTGCAGAAAATAGATTATAGAAAATAGAATATCATGCTTATCTCAAAATTTATTGGTCAGTCAGTCAGAACTAAACAGATTTATCAAATATAATTAAATACTTTACTAACTGCTTTTCAAAAGATGATCATCTAAAGTATTATATTTAAATGTTTTTAATATAATATCATT
>AYEL01068850.1:0-14460 GCA_000484575.1 Olivierus martensii | reverse complement strand
TTATTTTAAACAGTTTATAATAAAAAGTAATTATCATCATAAATAAAGAACGACTATGCTATAAAATTAGTATAAATCTTTCCCTTGTGTCTAACTTTTTATCGATTTGAACATATTTTTCCATAACACTTTTTAGGCCCGCCAAATATTTTGGAATTTATAATTTGGCCCACTTAGGAAAAACTTGGGGAACCCCTGAATTAGATGTTAGCCAATATCATGGCATGTTGGAAAGTTTTTGCTCGGAAATATAAAAAACGAACCATTTCTATTACTACAACTAAAAGCTGCACAACCAGACATCTTCGAATTAAGAAATGATTTAGATAATAATATAGAGATAACTGTAAATTATTATCTGCCGTCACATGTAGCCAAATTCAGTTTAGCTCCAAGCTTAGCTCTTCGACAATGTCTCAAACATGGCATCTGGAACCCACGTGACACGAAGCTAACCAATGAAAGGCTTCCATTGTCGGCAAAGTCTAGGGAAAAGTGTGTCCATACTTCTCTATAGGAGCATAGAGTGACTTTAAAATGATCCAGCTCAGACTCCACCTTTTAAAAAAAATCCGACTCCAACTCCCTAAAATTTGAAAGGTCCGACTCTGATTCCGATTCTGACTCCACGCAAAAACCTCCGACTTCCCGACTCCTGACTCTGACTCTGCAACCACGGTTATACTCTATTGAGGTGGATCTGATGTCTTTTAAAGTACTTTTGGATCCTAATACTAAGCCTGTATGATCAACTTCTTCAGTAACTGTTCTTGCAAAGGAACAGAATCTGGTTGGTTCATCAGAAATGATGGGAATTCTAAGAATGATATTGAACTAATGTCAATTATGGGAGTGCATGGATATGTGTCCTTATAATGTCATAAGTTTGAGATTGGCACAAATCAATCTACAGCACTCTAGAGCTGTTTCTGCTCTTTTGAGTCAGAGGTTCATGAGGGATTATTATAACCCTGCTTTTATTCAAGATCCTTGACATTATAAGAGCCAAATATAAGGGCTTAACTATAAGGAGGACAAGTTATTTACTTTTACTTCTGAAAATTTTGAACTTATATCTTTCCCAAAGAATAAATATTTCACCCATGTGAGATTTCTGTATCAGAGAATTGATAATCTTATGGATGAAACTTGAAGGAAATTATGCTAGCAGGAAACTTATTTCCTCTGCATATATTCCTTATGATAGTGATGCACTTCCATTAACAACAAGTTCTGTGCATTTAGTAAAATTCTGCAAAAAAATCAGAGTGATTTATTGGTTGGTGCTGATGCTAATTTTCATCATATAGTTTGGAAAAGGAAAGATCAATCAAAGCAGTGAGTATTCACTATATTTCTAATGAATAATAACTTTTTTGTTTTAAATAATGTTTTCGACCTAACTAAGAATTTTATATATCTAATGAGCCATCTACTTTAAATCATAGATAGCATTTGCTTTAAATTAATAGATATGGTATCTACTCAGGTAATATAAAGAGATCCAAGGAAAACTAATTGGGTTTCTTATAAAGAGGATCTTAAGTTTAGCCTTGGGGGTATTCAGAACAAGTTTTGTTTGGTGGTGGATTTAGAGATGACTGCTGACCAGATTCAACAGGCAATTCTCTTATCTATCATCAAAATTGTCTGGTTAAGATTGCTAGTTCATCAAGACAGTTTGCTTGGTGGAATAAGCAGTTTGGCAATTTTAGATTTAATGTTGGAAGGCTTTTTATTAAAACTAAATGGACAGCAAATTGGGCAAATACAAAAGTGTCCTTGTTATTATAAAGTCATTAGGAAGAAATACCTGATATATTCAAAGGAAGGATATCTAGTGAAGATAATATCCAAAGAAAATCATTACAAAAGTACTAGTACTAACAAGTTGCCAGATGGCAGAATGACTATAGTCTGTTCCACTTTGAGATGGCAGTTCATTCTTATAGTTCATCCACGAAAAAAAATGTAATTTTCGTGGTTTGATTGTCGATTCGATGCCTTTAGTGCGTGAGTAGGTGGCCCACAGGGGTCCAAGATAGAAAGAAGAGAAGTAACTACTGAATTTAAAGATCCAAAAAAAATAAAATATGTTTATTAGTATTTTGATATATATATAGTGCAAAGCTCAAAGAAATCGATCGCACCCTGGATCTAATGTATGTGTGGTGAGTATGTGTGTCATGTCGGAATCCACATACCTGGGGGAGAGAATTCTTCTCGTATGAATGGCTTCAGGATAAAATCCAGTCCCGATCGGCAGAGTCCAGTTCACTTCAATACTTCGGCCAGAGGACTGATAGTTTTGTGCTGCTTCATCAGTCTAGTTCTACCGACCTATCTGTTGTTATCGTTTTTGTTTATGTTTCGCCATTCGTTCTTCCTCCTTTCCCCTCTGTTCGCTGATTCAACCTTCTTTCAGTTGTTTTGTATTCCTTCCAACCTTATGACATTAGGTAATAAAAGTTAGCTTCTGTTCTCATGGATGACATCAATTCTCTTTAGCTTAACTTATATAATTTCGTATATACGATTTAATTAATTTTACATATTGAATAATATATATATTTTTGTAATACATTATTATATTTTTGCGATTACATATTTAATATAATGCTTAGGTTAGTAATAAAAAATATATATGTATACACATTAACAACAAAAAAAAATCCATAACGCAAAAGAGTTTTGAGCTGGAATCTAGGACCTGACAGAAATATTGATCAAAATATTTTAATATATAAACTTTCAGAGTCTCACTGCAATTGTAATTCATACTTTTAACCTCGATATTATAAAAAATCTGAGGATGAAAAAGACAAAATTAAAAAAATAAAAAATTTCATAATCGAGAATATTCGTATTCAAGATTATTCTAAAAGTAAGATGGTGTCTTGTTTTTATGTGAAGAATAATGTGAGAGGCAAGATTCTTCATAATCAAGTGAAGTAGATTATACTTAAATGTTTATGGCAGATTGGTAGAACTGAATCTGGATAAATCAACAATTTACAGTGTAGGTTTGATAATAGAATTAACTGATGTGTCAGTAAGGACTGTTTACAAAATCAGGAACGAAATGAATGAAGGCACAATAGACACACAGGCACAGTATTGACATCAAACAAGTATTTGAAATGAAAAGTCATGAAAGATTGTTTAAGTAGATATAAAAATTTTATTAAATTTGCATGAAAGCGCATCACTATTTTTTCTGTAATGAATGCCCCATCATATCATAAGTCATCTACTATTAATACACAAATGCTGACAATGTCTTAACGACAATATTATTGAGAACAATACTCTACCACTTACTCCACCACATCAATATTCATACAAAGTGTGTCACATAATTCTGTTAATTGAAAATTTTCCGTAAAAATTTAAATATAATCCTTGTTGACCAAAAACAGACCTTTTGATAAAAAAAATTAGCCAAGTAGTGTTAGATATTATTTTGTTAATTTTTTGACAGTTCATCGCAGTGCTGGGAGAATTAAAATATTTCTTAAGTATTAATAAAAGCAATAAAACTATTTAAAAATACATAATTTCAGTTTTATTATAACTTTTAACATGAGTGCATGAAAATTACTATTTTAAAAAATAATAAAAAAATGGAAAAGCACTAATAAAATTATAAATTTTTATAAAGTGTATTTAGAAGAATATCAGGGACAGGATGAAGACTTCAGATTTATCAGCAAAATGTCTTAATTAATCTGTTTATGCATAAAAATGTGGATAAATTATTGAAAATGTGCTATTTATCCTTTGATATCTAATAGCAGAAGGATACGCTATTGTGTGCTACATCACAAGACAACATCATTTCATGATGTCACTGCCATCTCAAAATGGAACAGAGTATAGTACAGGTAATCCTTGATTTAAAGTCATCTACTACTATACATATGCTTCTGTAGTATCCTTGACCTCAAGTCTTCTACCTGAGATTGAATTGGAACTCTAGGTGATAAACGATAATTTTAGTATGCAGTCTGCATAAAGGGAAGTGATTTTTAGTGGTTCCAAATTGAATGATAGCTTCTTCATAAGGGATTTTCTTTAAAAAATACTGCATTATTTAGATTGTTTTATAACAATTAATGCTGATTATAGAAGTTATTTTGTTATTGTTTATTTAATTAGACAATATTTCAATAAAAAGCAGTTTATATTTTGTGGGCACAACTACATATTATATTATTTTTCTATCCTACTCTAATTGGCCTTGAGATATCTTGTTGACACACTACACCCAATAGCACATGCAGTGCAGTAAAGTAGGCTTGGCTGCTATTTCCTGCGAAATGAATGGATGCAATAAAACAATAAAAGTGCCATGCCGCTTTTACAGCATGGGTTGTTTACATTAGAATTTTCTTGTATTTTACTAAATTATTTGTAAAATAAAACAATAAATGAACAAATAAGTAAAAGTATTCTATATTTTAACAGAATTAATCATTTTGTATTATTAGCAAAATTTTTTCAATTTTACAAACTTTACAGCTCATCATGCTAAAATTCCATGTTTTAGTTAAAATTTAAAAAATAAATTTCTCTCATCCCAAAATCAAAATAAAATTACTAAAATATAATTGAATAGAAAGCAGAATCAATAAGATTTGATGAAAAATAGTCCAAATTCTACAAATACAATTCATTCACATTTCTATCTTTAGAATGGAATTTAAAAAGAAATTTCAGCAATCAAAAAATTTAGGATCCATCATCAGAGGTACGTTTACCCAATAAACACAAAAAACTACTCCATGATAGCTCCACTGTGTAACTCAAGATTGAATTTTATTTCATTGTTTTATTTATTATTTTTTGATTCACTATCTTGCCGTATATTCATGGCAAAGGGAATCAATGAGTTAAAAGTTATGAATATGAAAAAATAAAAGTTTGAATCTCTATCATATTTAGACTCTGCAAGGTCTCACACTTCATTTGCTGGATACAATGAGTCAAAATGCTGGACATAAAGGTCATTTGCTGGACAAAAAATCATTTATTTTTCATTTTTTGATGTATAATCTATGTACCACGAATCTCTCGAATTAGTAAGTGCTTTATTATATATCCACATAGCTGATTTACATTTTATTAGTGAACTATCGCTAATCTGCATGTTAATATATGCTTATTTAGAAAAATTTGTTTATCTTTGCACACACTTAAGTTTGATAGTGTCTCATTGTTCATTGTGCCCCGGCTGTCTGTCTTGATCCTTTTAATGACAGAAAAAACAGTTTCTGAATCAGCATTTGAATGGGGTAGTGTCAATACTAATATAGCAATCTTACTGAGATTTTTGAATTGTAGATTCCCAGATGGCTTCAACTGTTTTGAAAGAAAGAACCATAGCAAATCCATCATTAGTACATCTATAGTTCCAGAATAACATTTGATGCTCATTTCAATATCGTGCGGAAATGTTATGATTATGATTTTATAGTCAATAAATTCATCATATACTACCTACCGACATCAATATTAAACTGTATAAGTATAATGTTTACTAAATATTTTATCAAATTTATTGCCAATAACAAAAAAAAAATGAAATGGCCTAAAAGCGTGACATTTGACTGTCGTGGGCAGGACGGCGGGATTCTTCAAGAAATGCGGGACTGTCCCGCAAATCGCGTAACACTTGGAGGGTATACATACTTCAGAATATTAGTTTCATTTTGATGTTGAAAACATGATTATGTAAGTGGCTACATTTAAATTCTCTTGTATCACATTTGAAAATCACTGATCTAAAATAATAGAATTGATTTATTTATGGATTAAAACAAATTGAGCTTGTTTTAACTTTATTTTCGTATTTGAAATATGAAATTAAAGCAATTTAATTAGCATTATTATTAAATCTTTTTTTTAATAATTAATTAATTTTTATTCATTAATTTAAATTCACTAACATATTTGTTTGTGACGTGCATATAATTCTAATAATTTCATTATTAAAGAAGAAAAACCAAGCACTAAGCAGAAATAAACCTTTATTTTACAAAGGAACGTTTTCAACCATTCTCCACTGGTCTTCGTCAATGGTCGAAAACGTTCCTTTGTGAAATAAAGGTTTATTTCTGCTTAATGCTTGGTTTTTCCTCTTTACTCTGATTAGTGGCAGAATGTCTAGGTCTTTAGTAATTTCATTATTTTTCTAACTATTATTAATTTTAGTTGATTTTTTTGTGTATTATTATTAAGGTTTAAAATTCAGAAAGTTATTTCAGGTTTATGAAGACCAAATCTGCCACAATGTGCAAAATTTCATTTGTTTAATTCGAAATGTAAAATAGAAAATTCTGATATTACTAAAAGCTAATTTCAAAAATCTAAGTGAAAAAAACATATAGCCAATCATTAATTTGGTCATACATCAACATTATTAATTTGGCAATTATTTCAAAAATAAACCACTAGGGAAAGTTTGGTTTGATAATATTAAATTATATTATTTACATTAATTTAGTTTTTTAAAGATAGAATAATGATCTCTAACTCAATAAATAATGTTTAAAAATTGTGGAAACTTGTCAAATTATTCAATCTAATTTTATCAGATTTGATGCTCCTATTAAATTTTGTAAACATTCAATAATTAATTCAAGATAAATTAAAAGAGTATCTCAGAAGATTGAGTGCCTGCTATTTTAAACAGGTGAACCTACAAGCAGTGGCGTAGCTGACAGTCAGCAGACCCCATAATGTGGAGGCCCCAACTCACCTTGAATAAAAAAACCTCTAAAACCCAAACAATCAATTCCCAATAACCTCAATTTTAACGCAGAACAGTTAAATCTATTTAATGCAGAGCTTCGGCATTTGTTAGCTGGAATTCTAAAACTTAGCTTTAATTTAAAATTTATGTAAAGTTTACATGCTGTAACAATTTCATAACAGCATGTAAACTTAAATATCATCTGATGTATTTAATCGTTGTTTAATTTGTCCAAATAAAAGTATTTTCATTTAAATCAAGGTAGATCTGTTTAAAAGTTTTATAATTTGTATATATAATAAAATTATTTTCACCTGTATAAAGTTTCACGTATTAACCTTATTAATAAATTAGTTTGTGTTAGGCTTTTTTTACATTGAAATCCTTATAAATAAATGTTGACACCCAGAAATTACAGGGTTTTGATCATTTACGTTTATGCAAATCATTTTTACGCCAACATTTATTATAAGTATAAAGTTTCACGTATTAACCTTATTAATAAATTAGTTTGTGTTAGGCTTTTTTTACATTGAAATCCTTATAAATAAATGTTGACACCCAGAAATTACAGGGTTTTGATCATTTACGTTTATACAAATCATTTTTATGCCAACATTTATTATAAATGTATGTCAACACCCTGCATTACAGAGTTTAGATAGCATTTGAAATAAATTATATCGATAAATTAAAAACATGGGGCCCTATCATCATTTTTGCAGGGTCTCTCAGTTTTCAGCTATGCCGTTGCCTACAAGGTTAAAAATTGTGGCATTAAGATTACCTTTAATGGCTAATTATCCCTATAAGTTGTATGAAAATGTATTAATTAGTTCAAAATTTAATTAGTGAGAGAGACAAACAGCATAGTGATCTTATAATCTTCATATCTCTTTGGAAATAAGTTTAAAAATGACAAAAATAGGAATTGGATTATATTTCATAGCCATATCGCTCTGATGAAAAATATTCTTTGTATAAAATACAATATATTAAGTTAAAAACAATAAATTATTGATAAACTTACACAGGACACCATGGTTTTGGAAGAGGTGTCTCTAACCCTTTTTTAGCTATCCAAAGTAGATGTTTTTCATTCAAAATATCAATTCCTAATTGTTGAGCATATATTATTACATCTGAAAATATAAATTAATAAGAATTAATCCTTTATAATGCAACATCATCATTCATTAAATCTATTGCATAGTCCATAATGTTTCCAAACAATCTATCAATCAAATAAAACTTTTCAAACAATTTATAATTTATTTTTCCACATTTAAAATAATTATTAATAAATATCTTCATATTCCATACAGATAATAGTATGAACAAAACTTAAACATACACTAATAATATATATGTGTAATTGCTTACACAGATATCTGTTTATTTGTAGCTCATTTTAATATATATATATATGCTACTGTAAAAGTGATAAATTGGTGATTATACATAATTGCTGGTTATTATGCATAATCACCAATCCTGCTGGTGAATTTGATAAATTTCACTAAATTTTTCACTTTTATCAGTGATTTTACATAATTCTTAATGAAGTTGGTAAATTTGATAAATATCGTTGAATATATTACTTTTACATAATGAAACTTTAATAACTGCTTATACTCAAAAACTTAACAAAGGAGAATAAACTAGCACTAATAGCAGCGAGATAAACTGATAACCATTTTATTAACATTAAAAATGCAAACGTTTTCGGCTCATTCGCCATCTTCAGGCACTTTGTTCTAAAGTTCGAATCAAATTCGAAGAAGGAATAAAGCAACTATGTTGCTATGGTAACCGTATTACATCATAAGAGATTTAAAACAACAAAATTTACAATTACTATGTTTGATTAATATAAATAAAATAATATGACAACTTATTAAATCTACTATCATACAAAAGAACTATTTAAAAAAAAAAAATTAAAGGTACAGTTAGTTAATCAGGTTGAAAAAAGTCTTAATGATTTCTATTATTGAGCGCATATTTCCATGAGTGGGGTGGCTCCCAAGCTATCTTATCGTTTACGAGGTTTTCTTCTTTACTTTTCTTTAATATTTCTAATGACTCTGTAATAGTGGGTCTCATTCCAGTTTTAATAATTCTTGCCTCATCCCAAAGTATAGTTAAATCCTTACTATACGCCTCTACTGCTAGGGATGTTGATAAATTATTCTTGCCTCATCCCAAAGTATAGTTAAATCCTTACTATACGCCTCTACTGCTAGAGATGTTGATAAATTGGCTTGTTTAACATCCCGTTTATGTTCCGAAATCCTTTTGCTCAGGTATGTACGCTAGATGGTCCTGTGTGCATTCGTCCTTAATTGGAATTTTATATACGCCTTTCTTAGCATGTGGTTTTAACGGGTCTTTCTCATTCCTTATGAGATTACCTTATGGTACCTTAGGAGATTAAACAAGGTAGGGCTCCTACCTTGTTTAATCTCATAAGGAATGAGAAACACCCGTTAAAACCACATGCTAAGAAAGGCGTATATAAAATTCCAATTAAGGACGAATGCACACAGGACCATCTAGCGTACATACCTGAGCAAAAGGATTTCGGAACATAAACGGGATGTTAAACAAGCCAATTTATCAACATCTCTAGCAGTAGAAGCATATAGTAAGGATTTAACTATACTTTGGGATGAGGCAAGAATTATTAAACCAGTAAAGCCTGGAATGAGATCTACTATTATGGAATCGTTAGAAATATTAAAGAGAAGTGAAGAAGAAAACCTGGTAAATGATAAGATAGCCTGGGAGCCACCCCACCCATGGAAATATGTGTTCAATAATAGAAACCATTAAGACTTTTTTCAACCTGATTAACTAACTGTCCTTTAAGTTTTTTTTTTAAATAGTTCTTTTGTATGTTAGTAGATTTAATAAGTTGTTATATTATTTTATTTATATTAATCAAACATAGTAATTGTAAATTTTGTTTTTTAAATCTCTTATGATGTAATACGGTTACCATAGCAACATAGCTGCTTTATTCCTTCTTCGAATTTGATTCGAATTTTAGAACAAAGTGCCTGAAGATGGCGAATGAGCCGAAAACGTTTGCGTTTTTAATGTTAATAAAATGGTTATCAGTTTATCTCAGCTGCTATTAGTGCTAGTTTATTCTCCTTTGTTAAATATTACATTTAAAGTAATTTTTGCATAATTACCAAACTATAGTTCATAAATTTGATAAATATCATAAATTTCCCACCTTTTGCTGTTTTAATTAATAATTTAATTATAGGGTTACTGCTAGCAATTATTACCTTTAACTTTGATTATCTCTAGCCAATTCAGAGTTTTCAAATTTGTTTTCCCCACCCTCCTCATCAAATCCATGTCTCATTTTGAAGGAGATGCTTTCAAAAGTCTTCTTAAGGATGAGTCTGGATGTATGCTTCTATGTTTAGGAGCAAATCAATAGCTCTATGATTTTTGTGGTAAGTTGTTGCAATACCATCCCAAGTTATCACATAGAGAATTATCTTTACTTCTTACTTATACATCATGCTCAGTTCATTTTCTATTAATTCATATTTCCTCATTTTTTCATTTTCAACTGTTATTAAAATTCTCAATAAGCCATACAATCTTTCATTTTTTGTCGTATACAAAAATATCAGGCCTATCATATTCAAGTTTTATAGACATCTTTATTCGGGTGTTGACTCTGATTCTGTACCTTCATTTGCGATTATTTCTTGAATCAAGTACGATCTTATTTTCTTTATCTGCTTAAAGCTAAATTTATTACATAAATAAAGATAAATGCAGCGAACTACTTCAATATTTAATGAGAATGCATTATTTATTAAATTTATCATCCTAGACTGGCAATTATGCATAATTACTGGTAAATGTAAATTTGATTAAGTATGATTTATCATATTTACCACTATGAACTGGCGAGTATGCATAAATACTGGTAAATGTGATTAATTCGTAATATATGAAATAAATTTATCACTTTTACCGAAATCGTTGGTGATTTTGCACAATGACTGGAGATTATTCATAGTCAACGGATTATACACTTTTACTGTAACATAAACATTATATAAAACACATCATTTTTTAGAAGTATTTATATTTATTTTATTTTCACCTTTTATATAAATTAAAAGTTGTTGTTATGAACTTTGTTATATTTATTGAATCTAAAAGTAATTAGAGATTACATTCATCATTCATTAGATATTTTCAAATTTAAAAAATAAAAAATATTCATGTATTAGATTGATGCATAATTCCGTAGCGTTCTGATTTGGCCTGGCAACACTGCATTGCTGTTCATTTATTTACCGTTTTTACATTGTCACTGTTTACTTTGGAATGTTGTCTTGTGGAATACGAGCTGTCAGTGAGATTGTTACAAACGATTGTTATTTCTTCGCTGTTGAAGATGGAGTGTCAGATTGAGAAAAACGAACATTTCCGACATATTCTGCTGTATGAGTTTAACCGAGGTTCAAGTGTAGTAAATGGGCTAGGAAAATCTGTGAACTTTACAAAACTTGGATTGATGTTCCTAAACTCAAAACTAACAGATTTCTACAAAGGGATCCCAGATAACTACCCCAATGTTAGCAGGGAAGTTATTGACAATGACGGAGATTACATTGTTGAATAATTGCTTGCTTGATATGGTCAAATTTTTAACTTAACTAAATTTCATAAATAAAACACTAAACAAACAAACTTATCAAACCTATATTTAAAACGCTACGGAATTATGCATCAACCTAATATATTGGAATATATATTATCATATGGGTTTTTTTAACATAAATTTTAAAATAGATATAAATGACAATTTATAAATAAATAGTATCAAATTAATCTTTGATTATTAATGTCACAATTTATGTTTTTCTTTTCATCCAAGAGGAATTTATATGGATTTGGGAGAGAATCACAATCTCATACATTAACTGAATGGTCCCCCTTCTATATATCTATACTATAAACAGTAGATGTAACAACTATCTATATATATTTGCCTGCAAAAATTGCTTGTTCACTTCAGGACATGATAGGAATTTGAAATTTTGCATGGAAATAAGGATTAACCCCAGACCCTCTAGAATATTATTAAATTTGAAAAAATGCCTCCAGGGAGCAGGCATTTTAGGTTGACAAGGAAAATATCATATATAAGGCGGCAGCGTAGCGAGCATAACTGGCACCCGGGGTACGATACCTTTTTGGCACCCCCCGGAAAACATATATAATATATAGAATATACTCATAATAAGAATTTGGTACCCTTTTGCGAATGGC
Source organism: Olivierus martensii (assembly GCA_000484575.1). NCBI lineage: Eukaryota > Metazoa > Arthropoda > Arachnida > Scorpiones > Buthidae > Olivierus > Olivierus martensii. The sequence continues at coordinate 2,393 of AYEL01068850.1, read as the reverse complement.
GCCCGGGGCATGATAGACCCCCTTGCCTTCCTCTCGCTACGCCACTGATATAAGGCCTTCAAAATTTGAGATGGTATCACATTTGCACCTACAACGTCATTGTGATATAACAATGGATGACGTCAAACAAAAAGCTCATTATGTGTGACATCACAATGATGTAAAACCAAATGACATCACATCAATGCATTAATTATACTTCACTGTATATCAAGATTACATTTGTAAAAGATTTTATGGGTGTAATCTTGACATATCATGGAATGAAACAAATATTGTAAGGATTATTGAAGAAGCTTTAACAATGATTAATAGGTATTAATCATTGTTAAAGCTTCTTCAATAGTCCATGTAATTAATGAAATGATTCCAGGTTCGATCTCAATCTGGGCTATGGGCACTTGAAAACTGTCTAATAATGTTAGTTCTAATAGTTCTGTAATATACATAATTATTTCCATTTATAAATATGTGTTATTTATAAGTTAATTAAGTATTTATTTTATATTATAATATTTTATCTTAACATGCTATATTTCATGTTCTAGCATATTTTGTGTAGTTACATATATGCATAATACTATTTTGTATACAACTCTGCTGTTGTGGTTACTACACTATAAGTTATCATAGTTACTGCTGCTGTTTACAATATACTTTTTAATTGCTCTTTCTAGCATTTTCTTGTGAATTTTATCTATGATATTTATGGTATATAAATTTATGTATAAATACTTAAGAGCTGGTTGTACACAAGTAAGAATAAGTTGCAAGCAAGCTAAATTTGCAGTTTAAAACAGGTTTTAAACTACATATTTAGCTTGCTAAGTTGCATGAATCTCTAGGATAAATTACCAGTTTATCCTAATCAATTTTGGGCATGCTAAAATTTATTCTATAGATTATCCAAGAAAATAATATAGCAGAATGCAGAAGCTCTGAATATGAAGCTGAAAATAATCTCAATTTAGATTATTTGGATGACATTTATTTTAATCTAGAATGTATATTTCTGAAAAAGATAGATCCATTTATCTTCATGAGGATAACTTTCTTGTGAGATTTCATTTAAGAAAATCAACAGTTTTATGATTACTGTCAGAAATAAGCAAAATATGCACTTTATAAATCAAAATTCCATTATTTTATTTTAAAGTAAATAAAGTATAAAGTACATATTATAAGCCTATATACATATGTGTATGTGTGTTTTAAAACCACATATTTAGCTTACCTACAAGAATAAATAATAATAAACCAGAAATACAGATCTATATTTTTAGATCTACATATTAGAACTATTATTGCAAAGTAAGCAGTTGTATCTCACAATTCGATGTTCCACAATTTGTCAGTCTTATAATTCGACAGTTTAATTTTGCAGGAAGAAGAAATACAGATCTATATTTTTAGATCTACATATTAGAACTATTATTGCAAAGTAAGCAGTGGTATCTCACAATTCGATGTTCCACAATTTATCAGTCTTATAATTCGACAGTTTAATTTTGCAGGAAGGCATGTGCGTACATGGAATTGTGTGATGTCATTTGTTATTTGCATGGTTATTTGTCAATTCTTGTTGGGCTGCTTTGGTGTTTGCTCACGTTGTTTGTTTTAATTTTCAATTCTGCATTTTTCAAAAGTAAAAAATTTGCACACTAGTAGTTATTATTACTTTTTTTGAGTGAAATTTAGAGATGGATTCAAAGAGAAGTGAATAGAGGAGTAATTCAGGAAAGAAGAACACTTGATTGAGCATAGAGAAGAAGAAAGAAATTGTATGCAAAGTGCAGAAATGTAAAACAATTACAGATGTAACTCAAGAGCATGGCATTCTAGGACAACTTGGCAACGTTTTGCAACAGAGAGAGAAGATATGGGGGATAGAGTATCTGTTAGAGCAATAACGATTTCTGACAAAAAGAGAGCTTTAATCAATGAAGATATGGAAAAGCTATTTCTCACCTGAATTAGATAAAGATAGATGAAAAGAGATCCAGTAACTCAGGAAATTATCTGTGAAAAGACTATGCTAATTTTTGAAGAATTGCAGAAGAAAACTTCAGGATGTAACTCAGATCAAACTGAGGAATTTAAAGTAAGTCAAGGCTGGTTTCATAGATTCAAAGGTAGAATAGAATAAAGAAGACTTTATTCCAACATCCAAGGGCTAATAAATTGCATGTATAAAATAGTTTATATTGCAAAGTCACGGATTAGAACGAATGCAATAAAAATAATTATACACTAAACCTAACGGCTAGCGACTCTGCAAATTCCAGAGTTCTGCCTGAGCTCAGGTCTTTTCTAAGTTCTAACTTAAATATAATTAACTACAAAACAATCTAACAATAACGTAACGTCTAATCGACGAAACGAAAACGGAAATC
>AYEL01068849.1:0-23761 GCA_000484575.1 Olivierus martensii | reverse complement strand
CCATTAGGCCTTCTTTAAATATATAATATATATATATATATTTTACATATATAAGTGACCAGAGGTTTTATGTTTGAATGCGGGATGTGTCAAAATAAAAATTAAAAAATGTGCTTAACACTGAGGTTCTAGACCCTGATGTGTTATATTATGTTAAAATTTAAATTTAAAATTTGGATATAAAAATTTTGTTTAAAGAAAATAATTAATTAATAAAGATAATGAAGATTTGTCATCATAGTAAACAAGGAACTTCTCTTGGAATAATTTAGTTCCTTGTCCATCCATGGGAAACTACGTTCTCACAAAGTGGAATAAAAACAATCTCGGAGATGGAGAGGAGATTCAGAAGTTAGTCAGAGAGAAGATAGAAACAGAAGAAAAAGCTCATAATTTTTGAGAAATTAGCAAAGAAAACGAAAAATGTAAGTTTAACGACGAAAACGCAATGCATCCCTTTGGGGTAGCTGGCATAGATGGAGATGGCGATGTACGATGGGAATAGTGAACAATGATGACAGTTGACGAAGATGAACCTTTGTGTGTGTGAACTGTCAAAGAACTGGTGAATTATTGGACATTTAGTGTTTAGTGTCTTAAGTATGGATTACGGCAAGATGAAGTAGTAACTAAGGTCAAAAGTCTCTCTCAGGTATGTGGGGAAGGAAGAGAAACCTTCCACATTTCCGGTGCCATCATAAGTCCGGTTAATGGCTTGCTTGGTCCTGGTTGTTTCGTCTAGTGGGGGAGCAAATAGTGCGGTTAGGCGCTATTTAAAGGTAGGCCACTCTCTAGCGTCTCTCCTGGTTCTGCCTTTGACCTTCCACCACTTGGCCGGATTGCCGGTAAGTTGTGCGGCTGTGATATCCACCCATTTTTCCTGTGGTATTTCCTGGGTGATAAAGTATTGTTCTATATCATCAAAGAAGTCAATAAGATTACTCTTACCGTCGTCTTTCGGTAGCGGTGGTGGTGGAGCTGTTACAACCACAATTCGCTGGGAGAGGGAAGAGATATCTGGTGGAGGCGGGACGATGGGCGGACTTCTAAAACTTCGTTCCGGAGTTGACGGACTATAGCTTCCGGCGGATGATGGGTCAGGTATACGTTGTTCCTGGGCTGGTGGTTGTTGATCCCCGATGTTTGGTCTGGTTCTCGGAGGATCGCCGCTTCGCTCTTGTTCAAGACTGTATATTCTGGCTGTCAATTCGTTTATCTGAGATACCATCTCAATCCAAGTGTCAAGAGGAACAGTAATAGTCTCGGAAGCCATCGTACTAAAGAGGTGATTAAGTTTGGTAAAATTGGAAAGTGACAATTACCACAATTGAACAAAAAAACAATCACCAAATGAAATCACTTCAAAGCTAATTCAAAACTTAACACTACCACAATTGGTAGTCCCTGTTCGGGCGCCAATTGCAAAGTCGCGGTTTAGAACGAATGCAATACTATCTAATTACACTAAGCCTAACGGTTCTAGCGACTCTGCAATCCAGAGTTCGGCCTGAGCTCAGGTCTTTAACTAAGTTCTAACTTAAACTAATTAGCTACAAACACAATCTAACAATAAATAACAAACTGGCACAAACGAAACCGGAACTTATCACTAGAAGTGACGAATAAGTGTTAGATTGAAACGACAAAAAAAAACGATGTTAGAACTTACGCTAATAATTAAAGAATTTCTCAAAACAAGTTAGATAATGAAAAATATAAAATTTATTAGACTCAAACACTTACAAAAGTGTTAATAAATGCTTTATTGAAACTCTAATAAAGCAACAAACAAGTGTTAAACAAAACTTGTTTAATCCAATTCAAATATCTCAACAATCAATTATTCACCACGAAAAAGAACCTTAAATACTACTTAACTTCTAATACCTCCACGTCCGATACAAACTTCAAACAATAGTCGATCTCTACAAGAACTCCAAAGTCACTTAACCAATCTTACGTCAATGCAACACCTCTCGTTACCAAACAACACCTCAACAACGTGTCGGTTGCGTCGTCTTTTATACTCTCGAGTGACGAACACCGCCGCACTCGCTCATTTACATACTTATACGTAACAAGTTTAAAGTTGTTAGTTTACAGAGTATTTCATTTATGTCATTATCTTTACAATTAATTTATATATCGAACAAAAATACTGATACGGATCATTCTTATTTTCACATATCAGTTCAGTGGTAAATATTATGTAGATAAGACATTATTAACGGGATAGCTCTTCCGGATACGGGTTCCGATTCCGTATCACGTGATTGCCAACGACGGAGGCGGAGAACGTGGGAAGTAAGTTCTACTAAAATATAATACTAAAATAAACTAACTTTAAACTAAAAATTAAACTAAAATATAATACGTTAGTAGATAGGAAAATAATGATAAATAAATAATAGAGTGCATAATAAAATAAAAATAGGACAGGTCCAAGTTAACTTCCTCACATATTGTAATTTAATGTTATACAAAAGTAAAATACATATAATAAAGTAAATAATATAGTGTATCTCAAACTTTAGTATGCAACTGCTTAAACTCTTAAATAATTATAATAATTCAGCACTATCTTGCAGTGAAAACGTTAGCGAAGGGCTTTTAAAATAAAGAGTTTTTACTGCAAGATAGTGCTGAATTATTATAATTATAGTGTATCTCTCTCACCTCACCCATTAGAGGAGTGGGATGGGATCTGACAATAAATTAATCTATTTTCCATAGTCTTACATGGGAAAAATTGCCCCACAATTCAACACCAATTCGGTGATGGATTAGTGTTGAATTGCAAGGTACCACTGTATATGCTTATTTGTACATATACAGTCGATTCCAACTTAATTGGGCCACTGATTAATTGGGGCAGCTGCTTAATTGGGCCAAATCTCAAAGAATGGAAACCAACTTAACAAACTAATATATAATTTAAACACTTAATTGGGACAATTTTTCGGTTAACTGGGACAATAGCAGAAAAAGAATTTAGCAATTTTTGATAAATTTTAGGGATTTTTCGAAAGTATGTCAACACTTCGCATCATGCTATTCTTTGGCAATATTAGCATGATACGAATCAGTTATCTATCATTGTATGTCTGCTTAAGAATCTACCATTATTATATACTGTATCTAGCAATATTCGGATTTTTCCGAATATTGCTAGATACAGATGATCTAGCAATCCCTTATTTTATAATACCTTATTCTAAAATACTAGATATCCCTTGATTTATAACGTAAAAATCCGTTATGAATCAAGGGATTAATTAAGGCAGATTAATCAGGGATTATTTGGATTAAAGTTCCCTTGAGGTTGATTTAGTATTTAAAGTTCTAGCAATATTCATTTACAGTGTCGATTTTATTGAAAATTTTTAAATCTTTGCCAAGATGCCAAGAAATGATTTCACACTTTTGATTAAAATTGCTTTGCTGGATAAAATTAAAAGCCAGCCATTGTAGACTTGCTGATATAACTGGTGTACCAAAATCTATCATATGCATTTCCTACTGTGGAGTTCAGGAAGCTCCCCCCCTTTTCCCTTTTTTATGTTATATCATATTTTTTTTTATATAATATATATACCTTTTTTTAAATGTTTATAATAATGTAAAATTTTTATATCATTTTTTTTAATATAATATTTATACTTTTTTATATGTTTATAATACAACAAACATTCTTTATTTGTAAAACTTAAAAGGAAATGGGACTGTCAAATCCTTCCTGTCAGGAAAATGTAATTAATAATACCCCTACACCCACACACTACTTACAGAGTAGACTTCCTTGTCAATGCCTTTAAATCACTACTTGCCGGAAAAAACAAAACAAAAAAAAGATCACCCTGAACTGAGACCAGCTAACACTCACGTAAAAGTTCCACTGTTGGGAATGGTCGGTCAGTTGCAGATTAACGGATACAAGGAAAGAAACTGACCAGCACAGGAGAGAAACTGGGCAGAGAAAATCCATTGATATCAAAGGTCTCAGAGGGGAAAAGATAGGAAAGAGAGCAAAGACAGAGTCTCTCCAGGTAAGTCTATCGTGGGTCGCGATACTCCAACATTTTGGCATCAGCTCTCATCACTCTTCTTTTTTGTTTTATCTAAGTTTGACTGTCCCGTTTCCTTTTACTATGTTCTTTTTCTTAATAAATACTTATTTGTTTTGTTAAAAAGATGTCCATTATTTTCCAAACATCTCCCTTCTATTTCTGGACCTCAGACCACCAAAACCACGTCTTTTCATCTAAAGTTCTGGAGCATCACAAAAAAACTGCTCCTAGTGTCAGGAACTGATGTTATAATCCCAGGTAGTCCGGGACCTCCCACTACAACAAGAAAATCAACTGCATAAGGAGTGGAATTTATAGAAAAAATTCCAGAAACATCCAAAAGAAAGCATGATGGAAAAAATTCAGAAGTCAAAGAAGCATTAGATCAATGGTTTTCCATAGTTAGTGGGCAAGGCATTAATATCAATGGCCCAGTGTGGAAAGGGAAGTCAGAGGAGATTGATAAAAAGCTAATATTAGGTACCTATTTTAATAAAGGATTAAAATAGGTACCTAATCTTTTATTTTTTACCTCTTATTTATTTACCTATGTATTACATATTTTATTTTAGAATTTATTATCACTTCTTTTAATTGGGGCAGCCACTTAATTAAGCCAAAATGGATTAGTCCCAATATGTCCCTATTCAGTGGAATTAACTGTACCAGTATATGGTGAATATTTTAAAAAATAATGAACTAAAAACTGAGCTGCAAATATGAAAACAATAAATAACTTAATTGGCATTTTCATGTTCAAACAAGTTGCTATGGTAAAGCAAATGTGCAATAACTATCTTCATGCTATCTGACTGATAGCTAACTTATGATTCCATTTATAAATGTGTTATTTATGAGTTAACACATAAACACTCATGCAACACTCTATACTTAATTTTTAAATTTTTGAATGGATTAAAATTATTCTACCAATAGCCTTTTGATTGCATCAAAAGTCATGCAATTGGCCCTAACTGATTTAAAAAAAAAGGCATATTACAAAACTTTTTAAATAAAATTCAAAAAATATATGCTAAAATTGTTAAAAATTATGTTATTTTATTCCATAATCTAACTACATACAGAAGCAGTGACTAGTTGACTTTGCCATTTCTTTCTGCATTAGATTAGTGAGATCAGCATTTTTCAAATTGTGAGTCACAACTCTTTACTGGGTCTTAAAACAAATAAGTCACGATGAACAGAAAAAAAAATGCACAATGATGTTTGGAAAACAGCTTATAAAATAAAAGTTTTTGAAAGTATTAATTTGTGCCAATATGTGTCATCCATAACAAATATGAAACATTGATCAATAACAAATAAATGAATATAATAAGTCAAACAAAGTTTGTGTCTTTATCAGATATGGATCACAATACAAAATGTGGTTTGTGCAATAAGCCATAGTCAAAAAAAGTTTGAAAAATGTTGAGCTATATCATAAATACCTTTATATACACAAAATAGTTCAATCTTCTAAAATGAAAAATAGATTTGCATGGAATAAATTTTATTTTATGCAAGTCTATTTTTTATTATAAAGAGGATTTATTTAAAGTGCTTAGTGGCTATGGGATTCAGGGATAATTACTTAAAGCTATTAAAAATTCATATAATATTAGCTAAACAGCATTTAGAAGAGATAAAGAATTCAATGATTTATTTTAAGAAAGATATTTGACAGAAATATAATCAATCACTTCTATTTATACTTTTTATAACAAAACTGGATTTAATAGTTAAAAATTCTTCCATATTTAGATATGTAAATATGGAAAAATTCATAAGTTTGTTATAAACAAATTATTTGATCTTGATATCAAACTTATCAAATCATCTACAAAGTAATACTTTATAGAAATTAATAATAATTGTATTACATATATATAAACAAATGTAAAATTAAAATAATGACTATTAGCAAGATAAAGAAAACACTTGCTATCAATATAGGTAATAAAACATCTGAAGAGTTTTTTCTTTTAACAAGTCTTTTTAGAATGTATTTTTAATGAAGATCATGATATTAGCTACCATAAGTCAAACAGTTGCAGTGCTAGTGCTTTGCTAAGAAATATAATATTCAATAATAATAAAAAGAGAATTAAGTATAAAACAAAACTATTATGAGATAATGGTAAGATTTGTTATGTTGTATATCAGTGAAATGAAACAGCTACAAATATCAGCAAATTAAATATTAAGATTAATATCTAAAGTTAATAGATAAAATCAATGCAAAAATATTTTTAATAATGAAATTATAAAATGGGAATTAATTGTATTTCTGAAATTAGCTAAGCAATCTAGACTGGAAGGTCATACAGAAAGGACTGATAAGAACAGACTGCCCAGGATACTATATAACAGTGGTCTTAAACTTTAAATTGCTTTGTGGGCTGAATGTACAATTCAATAGGAAATGAAGGACCAAATATTTTTAAACAAAATTACAATGAAGGGAAAATATTTATTTGTAATTACTTTCATTTTTTCTTACAAAGATATCAAAATAACATTATATAATTTATTTAATGAGATTATAAAACAGTTACTAAAGCTGTAGACATTCTGCAACTAATCAGAGTAAAGAGGAAAAACTAAGCACTAAGCAGAAATAAAACCTTTATTCACAAAGGAAAGTTTTTGACCATTCTCCATTGGTCTTTGGACGAAGACCAGTGGAGAATGGTCAAAAACTTTCCTTCATGAAATAAAGATTTTATTTCTGCTTAGCGCTTAGTTTTTCCTCTTTATAAAATAGTTCTATTAATGTTAAATTGTAATAATTTTCTGACTATAATATATATTTAAACAAATAACTAAAACATCTTTGCATGCTATACAAAATTGTTTTGCAGGCTGGATGCAGCCCACGGGCCACCAATTTGAGATCATTGCTATATAAGACTATTATTATTAACAGAAGATGTAAAAATAAATCTCAAAAGTATAATCAGATGCCATATCTGAAATATATTATTATTATTATTATTATTGTGGTTAGGATGCTAAAACTGGCTCAAGAGAGTGATTTGGAGAAAGTTTATAACAGCTGAAAATTGAAAGATATAATCATATACAAATGATGATGAGCTTAATAAGAAATTTTAACATTAAAAAATAAACAAACTTTTTAAATATTTTCTAAAAATTAAAGTTTTGTTCCATTTAATGTGGAAAATAATTTACTTTCAATTATTCATTAAAATTTTAGAACCAGAAAGTTTTAATAAAAATTTTATCAGCACAGAAAAAAGAATGTTACCTGTTTAATATTTAAGCATTTGAAAAAAATTCCATTAAAGAATTAAAAACTAAAACTTTTTGTTTTTTTAAATGAAACAAAATTTTAATTTATAAAACATATTTTTAACAATTTATGTTTTCTTCTTATATTTGTAATAATATTGTTATGGATTATTTTAAACTGAAAAATGAAAGATTTAAATAAATTATTTAAAAGTTTAATTTAAATTCTGAATGAAAAGTATAAATTTTTCTTCATTATATACAGTAAGTCTACAGAATTCTTACAAATAAAGTTTAGAAATAATAGAAATTTCTAAAATATGTCTGTATTTCTAAAATTTAAATTCTAAAATTTGTCTCAATGTATAAAATTATAAATAAATACTCTGTATTAATTTTTCATAATATGAAAACATTCGTAATATATTTGGCTAAATGATTCATAAATACAAAAATAATTGCTATAGAATTTTTGGATTTTTTCCAGAAATTGTTTAAATTGATATTATCTGGCTATTTACCAATATTATAAAAATAGTAGAATTTACCAATAATACTTTTATATTAAATGTGTATATAAATTAATAGATAATTACGAAATGTGTATATATAAAAAATTTTTATTTGTAAAATTTTATTAATTTGATTGTTTTAATGATAGTTTTTATAAACTGAAAATATTTATAAACAACTTATGTAATCTTATATAGACATACCTTCATCTGAAATATCAGTAACTATTTCTGGGACTTCTTTTAGAATTTTCTGAACAGCCATGTGATTAAAAATACATTATTAATGTCATAATCCTTTGGATTTTTAATTTTTGTAGTTTCATTTTCAAAATCTTTCAATAACATTGATTTATTACAGAAATAAATTTCGTTTCATTCCGTTTTCCGGCCCTCGAGTCCTCTCCTTGTCAGTACAATTCACTCTCTCTCTCTCTCTCTCGAAACATTAACTGTAATATTGGTTAGGCTTAAGAATATATATATTGCTTTATATATATCCTTGTTAACCACTTATGCTTGAATAAAATATTTGTTGTTATAAATAAGTTTATTTTGAGTTGATATCTAATTCTGGACCTCTAGCATCCTTACTCGTGTCAAACACGAATTCTGCACCCGAAATCCTGACAGTTTAATGGTTCAGTGTATTAATGTTTTAGACAACCCCACGATCCTCACAACACATTCGTAAGAACACTATTTTCTTAGTTTATTTTGGTGTGAGTCATTATTTTTGTCAACAAATGACACCACTTTCCATTCAGGAAGAATACTAAGTGGCAGGATGAAACAAGCTCTTCCACAGGCTGCCCATCCCTATGGAGGGGTCAGTCAGATTGTGGAGGACAGGGATTGACAGGCTGGACCCGGACACCATGATAAATATTTTCAAGGGGTGGGATCCGAGACTTTAACCTGGGTCCTCCAGCATGGAAAGCTGAAGTGTTTCCATGCGGCCAATCTGGTCGACAGTTGTGAGTCATTAAAATGTCTTCAATCTATCTTTTTATGTATTTCTTAATATAGAAATTACAAAAAATGCACACTTCTGATAAATTAATAAAAAAATTAACAACACTTTTTTTACAAAAAAAAAATTAACAACAAAGAAAGTAACAGTCTCAATACAAAAAGTATCAAAAATGACTATAGATGCAACCATCAATATAAGGAATAATAATAAATAAATAATTACATTATATCTATTTTTCTACAGAATGAAATTTTAATAAATCTTCATTACTTGAAATATTCTTATAAAATTCTTCACAAGAAATGGGAACAATTCTTATGAAGAATTTTATAAGAATATTTCATTTAAGTTGTAATGTTGCTTTCAATGTTTCTGCACTCAGCTTCGTTTTTTCTGAGGTCTAAAACTTATTCACCACTGAAAAAAAAATCCCTTGCATCATTGGTGCCTGGCAAGCATAATGCAAATTCAATTATCATCATAATATTCCTGGTATATCGTTTGTATCAGTGTGATTAAATATGTCTATCCACCTTGCATCAGTGACGTACAGAGAGTGGTAGATTGGTAGATATTGCATATTCATTCTTTCTTTTGATTTGTAATTTAAATCAGCTATTTCTGTAACAACCTCTATAATAATAATTTTATCATCTTCAATACTTGTCACATACAAGTAGAAACATTTGTTGCCAGTTAATAACAATAAGAGAATAGAGGAAACAACAACTTGATGCTGTTGCAAAAATGTTAAAAAGTTACATATCCAATCCGGGACAGTTTTCATTGTGGGACAAACAACTCAAATCTGGGACGCCTGGTCACTTTATACATATAGATTATTCAAAATTTTATTCATTTTAAATTCTGTTTAAAAAAATATATATTATATGCAATTTGAGGAAATTGAGCTTTGATGAATTTTATTTTTTAATTATATTTTTGAAGAAAATCTTTAAAATATCAATTTTTTTCGAAGAATAATGTCATAGGCTCATGGATCTAACTTTGGAAAACACTCCCAACTTTTTAATTTTCTTTTCACAATGGTTGTAACAAAAAAATTTTCCGGCACCAATTGTTTCATTATAAACATATTCCACTGTATATATCCCATTCCTCTAAAAAAATTTGTTGTGGGCCCTGTTGGTCAGTTATTTTCTCTAAATGAAATGCTTATGTCTATTTATCATTATTAATTCTTATTTTAACTATTTAGAATACAAAGATTTTTCTTTACTTTACATTTTTATAATACAATTTTAAATACCATATATTTTATAGTGTACAGTTACTTAATTAAAAAAAGTAGTAAAGATTCTTATTGTTAGGAAGCTGCCCGGGCCCCTCAATCTTTTACAGGCCCCGGGAATTTGTCCCGACTTACCCCGTCTCGGTGCCACTGAGTTCCATCAACTGTCTTCGTGCAAAAGATACAATTAGTCTTTGCTGGATTAATAGTTAATCCAACCTTATTATACCATTTAGAAACTCTTATCAAGAGCTGTTTGAACATCTCATAGTCCTGGAAACCTTTTCCATCACAACAATGGCAATGTCATTGGCATAGCCAACAGCGAAGAAACCCTTCCCAGTGAGTCTAGTTAAAAAGTCATTCATCACAAGACACCATAGCAAGGAGAGATACCCTCTAACCCCTACAGAGAATAACACGAGTACTCCCCCTACAGAAATCCTCCTCATAGAGTGTGCTATACAACTCTGCTTTAACATGGAATTAATCCAATGAACAATTGATGAACAAATTCCACATCTGCTTGCTGCAGGGCTAATTTTTTTTAAAAAGAATTAGCATCAAAAGCCTGTTGGATATCAAGGAATGCTTCTAAAACAAGTTTTTTGCATGATTGCTTTCTCAATGAATGACATGACCTCATGAAGAATATTTTCAGTTGATTTGCCTGATTGATAGGCAAATTGACTGCAGTACAGAGGAGATTTAATTAAAACCTCCCTCTAATATATCTACTAGCCTTTTCATCATTTTCAATAAGAATAATAGGCTAATTGGGTGATAGACCTTGGAATAAGAACTATACCATGCTTAAGTATAAAATAAACCCTTATCTGTCGTCAAGACTATAGAATATAACTAAAGGCCAGACAGGTGTGAACACTCAGCAGAATGGCAAGGTCAAAGATCAATGCCCTGTTGTAAAAACACTGGCAAAGTACAATCTGGCCCAGCCAACTTTGAGCTTAAAAATACTTAGTCCATCTAATATTTGATTGATTGATTCACCTTCTTAGTAAGGTCCCAATCATCCCTCATATCATGATAAACACACCTATTGAAGTCTGACTGTTTCTGTAACAAGGATGATCCCTTAATCAAAATTGACCCAGAAAAATGTACTCTAAAGTCCTTGTACTCTAAATGTACTCTAAAGTTCTTTAACAAGTTCTTGCAAGTACTAGTCATCTTGACATCTGACAGCCTGATAGAACTAACCTTTGTAATAATTCCCTTTGGACATTATTAGTCTGGATACATCAGATATATCTTCAATTCCCTGACAGTATCTTTTCCAGGAAGATCTTTTTGCCATCCTGATGACTTTATTATAACAAGTGAGAGAACTTCTATATGTGTCCCATTCACTTGTCTTCTTAGCTTTATTAAAAAGCCTTCTAATGTTAAGGCCCGTTTCCACCAACATCGTATAACACTGCTGTCAGTAAATGACATTGTCTGCTTAACAACGATCAGTAACAGTAGATCGTTCCATCATGACTTTTGTTAGTGATGTTTAATAACAGCAACCAACTGACACTGTGATTATTATCCATGTTTCTTGGTAATTGCCCATTCGTCAAATTAAGGCATGTGATTAGGTGATGTCATAACAACACTTATCTAATCCAAGATGGCAATGGAAGAGAAGAAATGACATCGCCAACCTGATTTTTCTAAATGCAAATTGGAATATTTATCTGAGTTAGTTAGTAAATATAAACATATATTAGAATGCAAGGAAACAGATTCTATTACTATTAAAAAAAGACGCTCCACGTGGGAAATATTGGCAAAGGAATTCAATTAACTACCTGAAATTCATAATAGGAGTACAGCTCAATTAAAAATGTGTTGGCAAAATCTCAAAAGACAATCAAAACAGTCGGTAGGAGCAAATAAATGTTTAAGATTTCAGACTGGAGGAGGAATATCTGCCGATAAAGTAATCCCAATTGATGACATAACTAATAAAGTAATTGGTATTGTTCCAGAGCAATTCCACTCTATACCGAATCAATTTGATGATGATGCTGCATATAATAACAACGGTAATGTATTTATCATTAGTATTATTATTTGGAAATAAAAAATTAAATGCAATTTATTATATAAGTTCAAATATTGTTATATTTCAGTAGAAATAGAAGTAATTCCAATAGAATGAGAAAATATTAGTTTCATTTCTGTTCATTCTCCAAAAACAGACAAAGAAAATAAAGTATGTTGTATTTAGTAATTATCATTTATAGTTTGTAAAACAAAAAAACCCATTAACAAATTACAAGGAAAATTTTGCATACTTTTGATAAAAAATATATTTTTCATAAAAATATTATAAAAAATGAAAAGATAAATTACTGAGTTAGATAAATATTCAATATATTTCTAAATTAATCAATCAGTTAGCTATATCTTCATACTTACTTAATTTTTTAAATATATTTACTAATTGTAATATTTAAAAGATATCATTGTCTTATTTATGTCAATTATATTAATGTTTTGAAAACCTTTTTCAGGGTCAGCAGCTTAAAAAGAACAATTCCAATAAAAAAAACAATTCAGAAACTGGCTGAAGAATATCATCAAAAAATAATTATTAAAATTAGAACATGAAGAAAGAATACAAAACATGAGAGAGGAACATATGTTAAAAATCCAAATGATGGAAGAAGAATGGCAATTAAAAAAACATTTAAAACTATAAATTTCATTATTACAAAAAAAAACAATAAGAATAATTCCTGCATATAATTATAAATAAGAGAAAATTGATTAATAAAATAACAGTACAATAATATATGAGTTAGAAACTGTTTATTCATTCAAAAGAATAAATAATATTTTAATTCTTACAAGACTTTTTTGACAGAACTTAAATTTAAATACAGCAGTGAATTATATAAAATTTATAAAAATATTTAAATATTATGGAATATTAGGTATAATAAAGAAATTTTACTTGATTATTACAACAACAAAATTTCCCTGGTCAAGATTTCATAATCCAGATAATCTCTGGATCAGCTAAGGCAATATCATTTTGTTGGCATATCATCATTTCTATATACTGTTCTTAAACTATTTAATATTTTACATATATATTTTGATTTCAAAATTATGATGATTATAGCATATAAAACAATTATAAATGAATTTAATACAAAAGTAAATCAATCTATGAAGTATATAAAAGATCTAATGAAAATGGAATAAAATTGAGTCTGTTACTTTAAACTTAAAGTGAAAATTCTTGAAAAAACTGAATACTGGTATTAATGCCAAAAATCTTAATTTTATTTGCATTTTCATTCTTTTATTAGTTTTGATTGTTGTCACATTTAAATTTTCTCAATATTAGTCTGGACTAGTAAGATTCTATTATATAATGGGACTTTAATGTTGCTATTAATAACATAAACATTCTCTAACATATATGCATCTATACTAATGTAGCAATTTCCTGATCTACAAAAAAAAATCTATTGACCAAAGTGGCAGCAGTTGATATTACTATAGCTACATAGTTTGCAGCCTTTTTATTCTAATTTCATTTATCATATGTTCATATGCTATATGTATATTCTTTAATATAACTATCTTTATATTCTTTAATATAAATATTTTTATTGTTATATCTTTGTAACATACAGCTTAGTTAGTTATAGTTAGACTGCCATATTGCATATGGCATTTAATTATAACTATCACTATATCTGGCAGTGATCATTTCTAGAGCCCACCAGTGGATGTCCAACATCCATGATGGGGTCAACAGAAGACTGGGGCTGAACCATTCCTGAAAAATTGGTGTAAGGTTGGAATTGAACCTGGTTCCAAAATGATAAATATCTGCTTTATCATGCAGCCGCACTGTATGTGCAATTGGCATGAAACACTAGTACTGTATAGGTATGTTCTGATATGTATGTTTTGACCAATGTAGATTTCATGGAATGATCTACCAATATAGGTCAAGGAATATTGAAGTTTGATCACTGGTCCATGTTGCAAAGAATTCTATAATCCCTATTAATGATAAATTTCTGATTAACTATTTATTTTCACTATTATGCAGGAATTAATTTTCAATCAATCAGAATACTTTTAAATGAATTTAGAAAGCTTTAGTCAATCAGTGACATTCTTTTATAAGTTGGATATCTTTTATTATTTGATATTAACTAAGCTCTTTTTCAGTTATTTTAAACCATCTACCATTTTAGACTAAAAAAAGAACTATAGTATTTTATGCTGTTTTTGTACATTTCTTATACTCTATTTTTTCATTATTAATCCATGTTTTTGTTAACATTAATGTTTAATATGCTATATATTAATTTCTTAAAATTAAGCTATAAACTGTTTTAATAGTTTATAGCTTAACTTTCAAATGAATTAATCATATAGATGAACGATGAATGATTAAATGCATGAATCCACTGCTATTTTTATACATCCATTAACTATCCTATTTTCTGAGTTTTTATCTGCAGTATATGCTTTAGAGATATTTAATTTATATTGCTTTATTTATGTTTATGGAATAGTAGTTTAAAGAGTAAATAACTTGTCAAAATGCCAAATGATATTTTGAAAAAATAATTCATTCTTCTTTTCAAAACTATACAGTATAATGTGAGAGAGAGAGAAAAATTTATTACTTTGAAAATTTTTTTGATATGTTCATTCTGTATAGTTGAATTTTGACAAAAAATTATTAAAAGCAAAGTTCTGTAATATAACATAGAATGCTATATAAACTAAAATTGTTAAATAATATAGAACAGGATGATGAGTCTGTAGCATGCTGAAAAATTTTTTGGGCACTAAAAATATGGAGCTGATATATTGTTTTTAATTCAATTAACATTCAGATTGGCATGAAAGAGGTAGTTTTTACAAAAATTTAATCAATTTTGGCATATACCTGATAAAAAACAAACTTATTTTGGTCATATATTGCTTTATTTACATGCTTTATTTCATATTGCTTTATTTCTGTTGATGCTTAAAGTATCAACAGATATATTTATTATACTACTGCTATGTTTAATATATTAAGTGGTTAGATGTTCAAAATAACTATATATATTCTACTTGCTATAATATTCATTTTATTAGTATTATTTCATTCTATTTTCATGTCATATCACTACTTTCATTAAAATTTATTACAGTCAATCGGGTGAACTTTCATTCCGTTTTCCGGCCCTCGAGTCCTCTCCTTGTAAGTCCAAATATTCTTTATACCGTATGTCTGGTATGCCCGAACCGTTAGGCTTAGTGTAATTAGATAGTATTGCATTCGTATTAATCCGCGACTTTGCACCGTATGTCTGGTAATGTATGTTAATGTTTATTGTTAAAGTTAATTGTTTTTCTCACACCATTTCCAGGCGTTATTGATAACAGTGGGATCTAATTGGTTTATTATACAGTGTGTCCCCTCCTCTTCGTGTCGTATATCTTCGTCATTTTCTCACACCATTTCCAGGCGTTATTGATAACAGTGGGATCTAATTGGTTTATTATACATTGTGTCCCCTCTTCTTTGTGTCGTATATCTTCGTCACTTCCGCTATCCTTCCCTTTTCCGATTCTACTTGTTTTACAATGCGTGTGTCGTCCTATAGTACTTCCACGTGGTGGCTAACCGATCTGCATGCTAGAGCTGTGTTACACTTGGCTTCAGTAACATCTTTTTTATGTTCAGTTATTCTTTGCTGATGTTTTGGGCCGTGTAGCCTATATAATTCTCATATGTTCCCATATCATGGTTTTTGATGGGAATTCGATAAACGCCATTCTTAGGTGTGGTATCTCATCTTTGTCATTGCGTAGGGTGTTAGAGTATTTCTTCTTTGGAAGGTTAATTTTGTTTTCGTGAATTTTTCAATTTTGCTTTTTGTTTTTAATATCGGTTGTGACATCCTTACTGCTCTGTATTTTCTATTATCATTATTTTCTGTTGCTTTTTCATTTCTGCTTCCTCTGTTACTTTTGACAATCCTTTGCAAGTTATTTATCATATTTCTATTATAGCCGTGTAGTTTGGCTTATCTTACCCACTCAAATTCGGTTTTCTTTTTCTGTTCAGTGCTACAATGCGTTGTTTGTGATATCATTTGTGATATAATATTACTTTTTAATATTTTTTCCACTTTTATTAATTATTTTTTAAAAGAGATTAATAAGAACAATTCTAAAATTGAATTATATTAACTCAATTAATTAATTTTTCTTAATCATTAGTAATTATTTAACGATCAACAAGCCATCAATGACATCACATTTTTATAAGACTCAGTCACGTCAAATTTAGTTTTAGCTATTTCAGTTTAATGTTGAACTGTGACTGTATTTTAAAGTTATTTTTTGGTTTCTAATACTTATCATTTCAGTGATTGTATTACTGTTGTTGCTAGATTCTGTTTTAATTTTATTTTACTGTTAAATTTTATTTTATTTTACCATGAGTTCGTTGCATTTATGAAATGAGTGAGAAAAAGCTTTATTTTACCATGAGTTCGTTGCATTTGTGAAATGAGTGAGAAAAAAACGTTATTTTACCACAAGTTTGTTGGCATTTGTGAAATGAGTGAGAAAAAACATAAAATAGAAAATGAAAATCCAGTACTGTATATTAGGAGTGGTCGGAAAATGACTTCATAACAAATCACATGGGTAAACTGTTTAATGAAGGTTTTCCTAACTTTTCTGATTTTGGTCGGAAAGTAATATCAATGTTTGGGAGTACTTATTTGCGTGAAAGTGCATTTTCTAACATGAAGATAGTTTAGAATCATTCAGAACCTGCCTTGGAGATTCTTCTTTTACATATTTTGTGGATAGCTACAACAGGAATGGATGTAAATATCCAGCCCTTGCAAATGCTGCTACCCGCCCTCATTTATCACATTAACCACTTAATGCCTGAATTTTGATATTTGATAAATTTAAAAAAATTGAAAAAGGTATTTTTTACTCTTATTTTGTGTAGAATTCATACTAGATAATTGTTATTTGATTATGTGAGAAATTTTTTTATTTTTTGGATTTGTATCAAATAAGTAACATTAGGCAATACTTCAAAAGAAAAAAATCAGCACTTTCTGATAATTTACAAAATAAACTATAGAGGGCATTTTTTATTCAGGTATTCCATTTGTTTGGTATGTATTACATATGACACAACAGTCAATTGTTAGAAAGAATAAATACATTAATAATAGGGGTTAAAGGGTTTGTATCGTATATGATACTGTAGACTTTAAGTGGTTAAATTAGTACATACAATTATTTTTATATTTTTTAACTGTTTATATTTTATAACTTTTTGTTAAGATTTTATTGGATGCAACTTGGTAAATATAATTTAGTAATAAGGTTTGTTAATCTGAAATAAAATTGGTTGCCAAAAAGCGTTATATTTATGTATTCCATTTGTTGAGACAATAGTGTATCAAGCAAAACCCCTCCCCCTTTTTTGTAACTGCGGCTCTTCATATATCTAGTAAACACGGCTATGGCCCTTGGGTTCATTATAATTGGACAGCCTGATCTAAATTATTCAAAAAGTTATTATTTGCAATATTGTGTAAGACATCTGTTGCAATTATGATAGCTAAGGAAGTCTGCAATTTTAATCTAACAAGGGGAAGCCACAACCTCCGTCCAACCGATTTCGATCGGCTTTAAGATTCAGGTTGAGGGCCATCGGAAAGTAACTCGTGTAAAAGGATTTAGGTCAATACACCTTCGTTTTTAAAAAAATCGAAGTCATGTCATCACACCGGATCGCGCCACTTATATACCTAAAAAATTAATTATTTTGACCAAAGCGGTGGCGTAACGGTTAAGGTGGTTTCCTTCGGAACTAAATGTTGTGAGTTCGTGTCTCCCTTGCTTACTTTTTTTTCAAGTGGATTAAAAATATTAGTAACTGTAAAACTTCAAGTAAAATCACATCTTTTTTGTCATACTTATGTTTGACAAAATCAATCTTCAATTATTATTCAATCTGTTTCTCGCTTTATCCCACTCACTCTCTAATTGTCGTAAATCACAGTGCATCGGATGATATGTAATATATAATATGTTAGATGTTTCCGAAAGTTTCTTTCGCGATCTGCACGTAGCTACTTTTATAACTTTCTTTTTTTTTACAACTTTACAATGCGAATAAAACATATTCTGCGATAGCTACATGACAAATGAAGAGTATTACAAAAATATCTAATTGTAAAACATGAGTTGCATGTTTATGTAAATATTAATCTCACTGCTCACTGGCAAGTAAGTTGTGAATCGTTGAGCGTGGTAGAAATAAATTTCCGAGCTGTAACATTAGTAGAATACTACTAGTTTTGCAAACAAGTAATTTCAAGTGAATTACAGTTATTATTATATGTGCCGTGCATTTCCGTAAAGTGTATGAATATATCTCTGGTGACTATATCAATGCAATCATGGATGAGGAATAGCCCTCGACAAAAGTGTATACAGATTCTCATGACCTTGCCACAGAAGAGACAAAAATAGAATTGACTGATGCTGTGCATTTTTTCGTCAACTCATTGAAAGAAAGAGGTATTATATATTCGAAAGCAAGCAGCTATATTTTCATGCATTTAAAACTGATTGGCGAGGGTATTTTGCAACGGTTTGGGAAATGCAAGATTAAATGATGTTTGCTGATGAACAAGAGCTGTTACACGAAGAGGAAGACGCCTTAATAGATGTACCTGTTTTGGACACGAAAATACTGTCGTCGCAATCAAGTCCTACATCACAGTCTGACGACAATTATGAGCCGGCAAATAAAAAATTAACTTGCGCAGGTATACCTCTTGACGTTAAAGGCATCAACTTTGGCGAAAGAACATCCAAAATGGAATCTCCGATCGCTGCAAAAGAGAGGAGCCACGTGTGCCCTGAAACGCAAAAAAGACTTGGCACAGTGGGAGAAAGACATCGAAAAAGGAGGAATAAATTGGGATAAGTACGCTATCATAGATAAATAGACGTTCGATCGATTTATTGAAGCTAGACGACGTAAAGAACATGTGACAACCAGAATACTCCAGCAATGGGCTGCAAGTGCAGCACTTCAGTATACAACTGATACTGACTTTAAATTCAGCGAATCATTGTCGTGGGTGAAAAAATTTAAACAAAAGCATAGAATCCGGCAACGTCACGTCACAAAATACGTCTCATTTAAGGACACAACAACGTTCGAAGATACAATGGAAGCAGCAGATCTCTTCCAGAAACAGACGGCACCTCTTATCAGTGCATTCGATCCTAATTACGTGATCAACACCGATCAAACAGGTTGCTGAATATTCGACGTACTTTATCCTACAGGGGAGGAAAAAAAAACGCTTCTCGCAGTCGGTAGTATTAATAAAGTAACGCATTCATACATGGCCCAATATTTGGCTTCTGGCAAATTGTTGCCGAAGGTTTTTTGTGTTTACAGGAAACTATCGGCAAATTTGGTCCTAGAGTGACGGAAGAAGTAAATCGTCTCACAGATATGTATAACATCTTGTATGCAGGGCCGGCTCTATGGTTGTTGGTTATCGGCAAATTTGGTCCTAGAGTGACGGAAGAAGTAAATCGTCTCACAGATATGTATAAAAACTTGTATGCAGGGCCGGCTCTATGGTTGTTGGCGCCCTGGGCAAGCTGAATTTCGGCACCCTTTTTAAGTATAACTATAAAAATTTTCACAAGGAAAAAACCAAACATATAGAAATGAGTTTATTAACTGGGTTGTTTTTTAATAAACAATGAACAATAATAATGTTTTTCTCAACTAGTATTTGGAGAGTATGAACAATTAGCCTGCCTAAAACATTTTTTTCTAGCGTTTAGATCAGCAAATCTTTTCATGACACTTTCTATATTTATATTCTTTGCAATATCATTTTCTATAGACAAAATTGCCAAAGAATTCGTTCTGTCTTGAGACATGGAGGACCGTATGTTTTTATTATACTTTAGTTTACTAAAGCTTATAAATACATATTTACGGTCACAGTAATAGATATTGTAAGCATTATTCTTAATGCAACCCACAGATTTGGCATGATATGTAATTCATTAGTGTTTATGAGCCTAATTTATAATATATATAGATCATTATCTGGATCATGGGTACCACTCATCATTTATAATATATATAGATAAATTTGCTTTTTTCCATGTTAAAAACGTCAGATTGAAAAAATATTTTATTATTTTCACTTTTTCTTTTGAAGATCTTTGATGGCGCCCCGGGCAACTGCCCGAGTTGCCGGTACCTTGAGCCGGCCCTGCTTGTATGTTACATGTTCAAAATCTGGGAAATTAACAACCGATATTTACAAGTTGTATCTTCAACATGTTTTGAAACCCTATGTGGATGATGATAAATTCTGCCTAGTATTGGATTCGTAGGGTGGACAAACTGACATGGTCATGTACGACTCCATGTTCACAAACGACCAGAATCAACCGACTTGCACGGTAAAAGTTATACCGCCAAAATGCACCCCCTGTGCCAACCCTGTGATGTTTACTTTTTCCGCCAAGAATTTTATTTCAAAATTGTAGTACACTCCTGGAAACACAGCGAGAACTTCATAACCGAACGGATGCCATAAAAATTCATAGCCTAATACATTATCAGTTATCGGCACCAATATTCCAGGCGATGCTATCCTACGCATGGTATGCATCAAAACTGATTACACAGAGACGTATATTCATGAACGTCAATCAAGTTTATTTTCTAAACATTATTGGGCAGGAGAGATGTGTGTGACAAAACAGCTTTTATCCAATGCTTGGTGCAGGAAGTTCATTTGCTTTCAATGTTTTATGACAATTATCACTCGATGCACTGTGATTTCGAAACAGAAGCAGCAACCAACATCACATTTATTAAATAATAAAAAACAGATACAAATTGATACAATATGTTACAGAATGAAAACAATATAATACAGTAGTAAAATTATAATAAATGCTAATTTAACAATGGATTAAAATGCATTTGATATGTATATACCGGTATATTTTTATAACAAATCAATGAACTGCTTCCATAATTAAGCTTTGTATCTTATCAATAAAAAAAAATATAAAATATTTAAAAATTTAATTCTTATTCCCGATAAAAATACACATAAAAGTATCTTTGACTTTACATAAAATTCATGTGTGTATATATATTTCCAAACCTCTGCTATTTCTATCAACTATTAACTTAAAGCAATAGCATTAAAGCAGGTTTCAACTTAACTAACAGAGTGAGAGTAAAATGAGATAAAGCGAGAAACAGATCGAACAATAATTGAAGATTGATTTTGTCAAACGTAAGTATGGCAAAAAAGATGTGATTTTACTTGAAGTTTTACAGTTACTAATATTTTAATTCACTTGAAAAAAACGTAAGCAAGGGAGACTCGAACTCACAACATTTAGTTCCGCAGGAAACCACCTTAACCATTACGCCACCGCTATGGTCAAAATAATTACAATTTTTTAGGTATATAAGTGGCGCGATCCGGCGTGATGACATTTGACTTCGAGTTTTTTTTAAAAACGAAGGCGTATTGACCTAAACCCTTTTACACGAGTTACTTTCCGATGGCCCCCAACCTGTATGTTAAAGCTTATCGAAATCGGTTGGACGGAGGTTGTGGCCTCCCCTTGTAAGTCCAAATTTTAAATATGGAAACCTTTGTTTCCATATTTCAAATAATCTTTCCACCATATTCCTTGTTCTGATATGTTCAGAATTATATCTAGTTTCTCCAGGATTTGTAGGATGAAAATTGGTGTCAGTAAATAAGGACGGCATGGAAATGCACTGTCACCAATCATATATCCAGAAAAATTTGCTGATTTCACATCTTGCACAGAGAGCTGAATTATCAAATATTCTAGCATCATGTGTTGAACCTGGCCAATTAGCAAAAATGTTTGATATATAATTTTGAATTGGCAACAAACCTAAAAAAAATATGATTATAATGTATTTATAATGCAAGTTTTATATTAACTAATTAAAATTTATTATAGTATACTGTAATAAGTATTTGATTTAATTTTTGTCATTAATCCATTCTAATTATAAAATACAGAAATATCTTGTAATAAATAATGTTATAAAGAACAAATCTAATTGAAATTGTAATTATTAAAATCCATACTTCCAAATACTAAAAACCACTTATTAAACATTATACAATATTGAATATATATGATGAATACCCACACTTTATTATAATATTTTGCATGCTTATTAACAGATTATCATTATTAATTAGACAAACATAGATAATCAAGAGATAAATGTTATCCAATTATAATCTATTATATTATTTCAATTCTACAAATAATGATTAAAGAAATGATTTAATTAAAGTAAATTTGTTTGTAGAATTTGCAAGTAAATAAACAATATTCTAAACTATGAAATGGAGATTTATTAATCATTAAATTATTAAGTTTTTATATCCTTTAATTAGTTATTATAAATTATGTGAATCTATACACTAATATGATTTTGTTGTGTTTATATATATATATACACAAATATTTTTTGCATGCACAATACACAAATGTTTATATGCTAAAATATTTTGGACTTAGCAATAACTTACAAGGAGACCCTGAGAGTTGGTAAACGTGGATGTGAATGAAACTTGTATAGTTCGTAGAGAGGGCACTACTGAACACACTCGTAAAATATTTGGTGTAGATGGCCAGTCAATCAAAAGAAAACAACGAAAAATTATTTTAATTTGTTATAAATTAGTATAATAAACTAGTTATCCGCAGCGTTGTGGTAAGATATCCGCTTTCGGCGATAGCGGCCTGGGTTGGAGTCGCGTAGTATGCAAAAATTTTTTTTTTGATTAATTAATAACATTTACTGTTTTAATTTTTTAATTAATTTTTATTGTAATAATTTAATATTACAATAAAAATTATTGTAATATAAAAATATTGTAATATAAATATAAAACATGTTTTTATATTGCAAAGTCGCGGATTAGAACGACTAATCAATAATACCACGGTCTATAAATGTATATGGTCGTTCCACTTCGACGCCGTTGCTGTAAGATTTTGAAATCCCATCACTAGAGTGCGCAGTGTTCCACGTCGTATAGAATTCGTACTTGTAACCTGACCTAGGTTGTTGTTAAAGAAGTAATTTTATTTATTTTTTGACGAAAAATGCCAAATAGTTTTGTGCCTGGCTGTAATTCAGGATATAGATCCTGTAAGTTAAAAACACCATATGTTCAAGGTAATACAAGGAAACTATGAGCAGCTCAGAGAATGGAAACGACTTATACCACGAGCAGATCGTGCAAGGTAAAACAAGGAAACTATGAGCAGCTCAGGGAATGGAAACGACTTTTACCACGAGCAGATCGTGAATTTACGTTTAAGGATTCAATATGCGATGTTCATTTTGATCAGAGATTTATTAAAAAGACCTTCAATCATATTATAAATGGTCAAGAAGTGAAGATTGAAAGGGCAAGATTCAAGTGTAACAATTTCAATTCCATTCATAAAATAATTTATAATTTAGTTCAAACTTTTCTATGATACATATATCCTTCAGTGAAAATAATTTTCTGAAATTTATTTTTGTATCTGATAGAAATGGTATGTACAG
>AYEL01068845.1:0-25687 GCA_000484575.1 Olivierus martensii | reverse complement strand
GCGGGTCCCACGCCAAACGGTCATTTAACAGCTTTTTCTTCTCCCCTCTCTTCAGGATTTCAATTGATTCGGCCACTTCCGGTTGCGTACGATTCACGAGCGGTTTCACGATTCTTGTCTCTGTCCACTTTATGTTTATATCAGGTAATTCCATGTTCCTTCCGCTCTTGTTTTCTTTAAATTTATCTTCGTATATTCTTTTTTCAGCTCTCTTGCTGTAAGCTGGCTCAGCTCCATATACGAAGATAAGTTTAAAGAAAACGAGTGCGGAAGGAACATGGAATTACCTGAAAGAATGTATTCTGAATGGAATATACCCAACTACTATATCGAAAATACGTCTACCAATTAAATCGCAGGCAGTGCTGAATAAGACTATGCAAATATGTCTGAAAGTAGCCACAATGGATGCAAAAAGGAGGTTTTTTAAGCTATGCACTTTGGAGAATAATTATGAGGAAGCCCTGCGAAAGAAAAGTGAAAATATAACTGAATTCTTTGATATGAATCTTAGTAGAATAAACCACCTGAAGCAGGAATTAAGGCTTAATTATATTAAGAAATTGAAATGGGCCTTTAGAAAGCAGCTAGGACCATATAAGAAGCGTAAACTTGACCTAAACAAAGTATTAACTATACTAGATGACATAGTCCTTCCAGATTTTGTGCAAGAAGTTATCCACAAGGGTCCCTCATATGCTCTATGGGACGACAGAAATCCACTAGAGGATATACCAGTCTTCGAATCCTTATTAACACGCATAGATGAGATGCAGAAAGATAGGTATAGATGGTCCTTTTAGGTCAGAAAAGCATTGTTAAGAGCAGTCATAGAAGCAAAGAGGCTGCCTATGAAAAGAGCCAAATAAAAAGAGCAAAGAAATGGATCAATGAGAACCATTATGTCATCACAAGAGAGGATAAAACCAAGAAGCTAGTGATATTAAAGAGAGAAACATATGAAGCATTCCTAGAAGGATATATTGCCGGGACTAGACCCAAACAACTCCCCGTGGACCCTACAGACTCTATAGCAAAGAAAGTTCAAAATATACTAAATGATAAAGAGTTCCCTCAATGCTGGCAGGTCCAGAAGAGCCAAGCACCTATAGCACCAAGGTTGTTTGCTTACGTAAAGTCTCATAAAACACCTGTCCAAATAAGACCAATAGTTGAAAAAACGAACGCGCCCACCTACAAGTTGGAAAAAGAGATCGCCAAGTGGTGCAATAAGATACTAGGGGAGACGGACACATCAACAACTATAGTGACGTCAGTGCTGGAAAGAGTTAAGAATATAAGATTTGATAGGAAGGATATATACACCACCTTTGATTTTGAAGCGCTGTACCCCTCCTTAAAAATTGAACCAGTGTGCCTATACTTCTACCGGTTCCTTATGAAAAATGTCCCGCAAGCAGATAAGAAGCCACAATTATTAAGGGACATTGCGCACCTCATATGCCATGAATCTTACTATGAGTTTAAAGGTATAGTATATAAACAGCTCATTGGTGTGCCTATTGGTAGTCCAATGGCAGGAGTGCTCGCTGAGATCACCCTCCGAGCAGTAGAGGAGAGTGTACTACCAGACTTTCATAGTGAAACGAAACTATATATCAGATATATTGATGACATTTTAGTTATATGGAGAAGAGAGAATAAAATTGAAGAATTCGCTGGAGCTATGACAATGGAACAATATGGCCTACGTCTGAAGAAGGAACAGCATAGTCTCACTAGTGTACACTTTTTAGACCTAGAAATCAAGGTAGAAGAAGGAATCCTGGCAACTAGTGTTTACAGAAAACCTACTTACGCCCCTGTACTAATACCGAGCTGGTCTAACGATCCGCTGAAGTATAAGAAGTCCGCATTTAGGAGCTTCTACCAAAGGGCGATTTTGTACTCAAGCAATGAACAGCTATTACAGAGAGAATACGAATACATAGATAATATAGGAAGAGAACATGGCTATAAAAAATCCTTCCTAAGAAATATTTTAAGAGAGGTGCGCAATAGTAATAATGTGCAAAGTAAGAAGCCACAAGACCCACCTAGCGCACAGTGTAACTTTAAGCCAGTACCTTACCACATGAATACTCTTAAGGTGGTTAGAAAAATTGCTAGAGACAGTGATTTGAAGTTAACGGCATCTAGAGGCCCAACTATCTTTAGTCTCCTAAGAAATGAAAAGGGCCTAATAAAGCAGTCAGAAAAAAGCGGGGTATACGATATTCCAACTGTCAACATGAAAACAGGAGAAGAGGCCTCATATATCGGCGTCACTAGGAGAAATTTAAGAAAAAGAATCTTAGAACATAAGAGAGATATCCAGCATGGAGCACTGACCACAGCATTAGCGAAGGAGGCATATGCGACTGATATAAACATAAAGTGGACTGAGACAAGAATCGTGAAACCGCTCGTGAATCGTACGCAACCGGAAGTGGCCGAATCAATTGAAATCCTGAAGAGAGGGGAGAAGAAAAAGCTGTTAAATGACCGTTTGGCGTGGGACCCGCTGCAACCTTGGAAATACACTATAAAGAGAGGTATAAGAGAGGCGTAGATCTACATATAATACGAGAGACTAGTTAAGTAAATAGGTAGTCAATCGGGTCATCTTATGTTATACTTTTATTTTGTAATTACTTAGAGAACTTTATATATATTCTCATAACCATTTCTTTGGTTTTTAAAACATTTACGTTTTGAATGATGTCATCATATTTGATTTGTTTGTTTTTGTTCTAACTGTATATTCTTTTTTCGAATATTTAATTCTTTATCTGAAGATGGCCGAAAGGTCGAAAACGTTAATAAAGTATTAGTTATTTTATGTTGAACTGCAATCTAGTGCTGTTTTCTAGAATTGTTACGTAAATATTATATGCAGTTTTGGTTTATTATATTTTAATTATTTCCCATTGGGGAAAAATATGATTTCTTTATTTAATTCAGGCAATTGTTTTACAATACTACCAAAACATTTTATTTAGAATTAGCAATCTGCATCAGTCATTCAGACATTTAAATACTAAAACCACTGCTTGAAGTAATTGAAACCTATACATTCCTGGACAAATCTGTAGAGGTGATCTCTATGCTTGCCAATTGCAAAAGAAAACTTAGAAAATATATAACTAAGATATATTAACCAATTATTGGATAACCAAAAAGTTTCAACCATTTCAATTTTTTATTCATTAATGCCAACTAGCAGAAAAACATTAATTAGTTATAGCATAACAAAATGAGGCAATGGTCCCATTCATTAACTATCTAACATAGTCATTCTCAACCTTTTTTCTGTTGAGGAACACATTTTAATATTTTAAAATTTGTGCGCATACCTAAATATTTTAAAAGGAACACATTTTAATATTTTAAAATTTGTGCGCATACCTAAATATTTTAAAATAATTTAAATTTAACAACAAATTTTTATTAACAGATTATTGTATTTATTTTTATTTTACATTCAGATTACAGACATACTCATATAAATGAAGATCATTAAATGGTGGCCCTTATTAAATTATAGTACCACCTGTAGATTTTATCTTTTAAGGGAAACTATAAATTTTATGATTTAATTTTTATTCCTTAATTTTTAAATTATGAATAACGACAAAAAATTTTGTCTGTCATAGAAATTTGAAGTTAGATTTTTCTAGCAATATCCTATTTATAGGAATCAGTAGTGGTTCGAATGCAAAAGGGCTATCCAACCAACCACGTTTCACTATACATATATATGATTCATACAATTACATAAATACAATTCATTCTTAATATTTTGCAATGATTCATACAATTACATACATACAATTCATTCTTAATTTTTCACAGCATACCGTCAAAGATTTTGGCAGCACACTAGTGTGCTGCAGCACAGTGGTTGAGAATCACTGAATTATAGGCACACCTCAATGTCTCAGCCATCAACACTATATATACAAAATTTCAATTGATATTTTTAAAATCTGCTTAAGTTTTAAAGTACTATTTTACTGAAATATTATATCTCATTTAGTTTTATTAATATTATACAAACAATTATTTAATTACTTAAACTAATATAAAGAATCAATCACATTAATTGCTAAAAATACATAAAATAAAAATTTTAATTTGATATTAAAAAAAATAAATATTTTAATGTGACAGAATTTTAAGTTTATAAATTTATAGAAATATTAGAAATTACTTACTTCAACACACAAACTGTGTAATAATTCTAATGCAATTCCTTTTAATTGCAACATTGAAATTGTTTCTGAAAAAATAAATTTAAAATTTTAATATGAGCAAATATATTTTATATTGAAAAATTGATTTATGAGCTTTACTCCACTTTTATGAGAAATTTATAACAAGGGAATACTTTGAAAATTGATTAAAGAATATCTTAATTAACATGGAGGAATATATCCTGTGCTAATATCATCATCTATCCTGTTTTATAAGTCACCCAGAACCTCTTATATCAGATCATCCCATAAATAATATCGTTTTTCGCATGTCTCACAGAACTAATGCTTCTGGCAACCAGATGATGAAGTAGACCAAGGCATAATAAAATGTTTCGCATGGTATGCTTTTCTTGTATTGTGAGGCAGAACAACAATTGTACATGCATCCCTTGTGCCATAAGTCTATAGGAAATGATGACTCAAGTGTTTGAAGAGCACATAAGGCATATTATACTGTACAAGTTTAATCAAGGGCATACAACAACTATAGTGACACGAAACATCAATACCATATATGGACAGGGTATCCTGAAGGTCAAAGTGTCAAGAATGGTTCTAGAAATTCCAATTTGGGAACAGAATCTCATAGATATGCCAATATGTTGAGCTGGATAATGATGTACTGAGAGCTGATGTTGAGAGGATTCCAGAGGCAGCAGTTAAGGAATTGGCCACAATCATCCATTCATTCCATTCAACTATTCATAGATATCTACAGGACCTTCATTATGTGTCAAAAGTGGGTAAGTAGATACCTTGTGAGCTCACACCACAATCTGCAATAGCATGTGGACATTTGCATTTCTTTGTTTTCCTATGAAAAGGAGCTGTTTTTGAAAAGAGTGATTATAGAAGAAGAAAAATGGATTCTTTACCACAACATTAAGTGCAAATGTCAGTGGCTTCCAAAACAGATTCTGCCTGCAGTAATGTCTAAATATTGGCATTTTTCACAAGGTTTTATTGAATGTTTGATGGGATATGCAAGGCATACTCCATTATGAGCTTCTGTCCCTGAACCAAACATTACAGGGGATTTCTATTGTCAGCAGCTAGAGGGTCTATGCACTGTCTTGCAGAAAAAACATCTGGCAGTCTTAATCATAAAGGCGTGATGACCGTGTGAAACCATACACAGCCAAAATGACTTGTGCCAAGTTGCAAAAGTATGGATGAAAAAAACTTTCCTATCCAACATATACCCAACCTTGCATCATCCGATTACCATCTGTTTCATAGCCTTGAACACTATCTTTCTGAGGAAAAACTTTGAAATATCAAAGCAGTACACCCAACCTTATCTGAGTTTCTGGATCAAAATCTATGGACTTTTATATGTCTGGCACTGAAAAAGTTATTGAACAATGGAAGAGAGTTTTAAGTAATGAGGGCACTTATTATGATGATTAAAAGATCTGTTCCAGGTAAATTTTGTTTGTTTTCTTCATAGGTGCAAAAAAAATGACATTACTTATGGGATGACCTGATATATACAGGATGATTCACCTATAGTGTGACAGGCAATTTTCTATGCAACCATGTTATAGATAACTCATTTAGATTAATTTCCTATCTGGAAATTAATCTAAATGAGAAAATATTCATATTAAAATGATATTTTATTTAATGTATGATTCATTATGCTGTGACAACTGTAAATAGGCAAAATCAGAGTATACTTTAAAATTTTCATAATAATTGCATTGTTTTTTTAATCACCAATAGAAAATTCTTTTTCATTAAAAAATTCATTTGAAGCATTTCTCAAATAAATTAATAAGTTTTGAGGTGCAGTTCATTTAAAATCTATTTTGTGATTTGTAAATAAACTGTGCTGCAATGGACTCTGTGTGATGCATCAAAAGACTGTGCATAATATCACTGCAATCATTGCCTTTGAGTGGTTTGGCAAAGGTTTACACTACATGGCCATGCTATTTCTTGAGTTTTAATCATTTCTGAGGTATAGAGCATTTAAAATTCAGGAAATAGCATGGCCATATAGTGCAAACCTATCCCAAGCCACTCAAAGGCAATGAGTGCTGCAAAATCACGAACAGCCTAGAACGTAGAGTTGCATCACACAGAGTCCATTGCAGCACGGTTTACTTACAAACCACAGAATAGATTTAAACAAACTGCATCTCAAACATTATTAATTTATTTGAGAAATGCTTCAAACGAATTTTTTTAATGAAAAAAGAATTTTCTATTGGTGATAAAAAAAAAGATGCAATTATTGCAAAAATTTTAAAGTACATTCCAACTTTACCTATTTATATAAGTCAGAGTGTAATGAATCATACATCAAATAAAAGATCGTTTTAATATGAGTATTTTCCCCATTTAGATTAATTTCCTATCTAATATAGTTGCGGAGAAAATCACCTGTCACACTTTTGGTGAATCACCCTGTATAGCAGGGGTGGGCAATTATTTTCAGCTGAGGACTCGGATTAAACAATCTTCAGGATGAAGTGGGCCGTATAAAAATTGAAAAGTACCTAGGGCGAATTTAAATTTACAGTGCCCTAATTATGTAATTATTATTATGTAATTTCATTGAATAATAATTACTCTATTAATAATTAATAAAAACTACTTTGACATAAAATGACTATTCATTTTCAAGCAAGATTGATTCTTGCACAAACACATTCCTATCATCATCATCATCATCATCATCATCAGGAAGAAGAATAATGGTTGCACCAATTTATCTGCAAATGTTCTTGTCAATCTCGCTATTGTATGTAGTCACTTTTGTGATGCTTATGCAAAGAATATATTCGTGTATCATTATTATTCTTAAAATATACTTTTCTTGTCTTATTTTCTTAGTTTTTTTTGTATGCTAAGAGTTGAAAAGCATCCATAGAAACTATTTTTTTCATTAGAAACATCAGAAAGTAATTCTTCCTACAAATTAATAAATTCAGATAATTTTCTTTAAAAACTATTACTATAAGTATTTTATCAAACTGATTGATTGCTAACAACCTATTACATTAGAATGTTACAAAATATTAAGTACCTACGTAATTAATTTTATAAAAACAAATTTACAACTTAATTTGAATGGTGAAATTTACTATGTTCGTGGTTAATAATAATATCAAAATTTGGAGTAACACATACACTAGCGAGATCCAATATTTTACATTACAGAGTATCCATTATTTTATTTTTTCTTTTCTAGTAGAATTTTACAAATACAGGCCTTGAAACTGTAATGTGTTCCAGTTTATGCGGCAGGCCGCATAAGATGCCTTCATGGGCCAGATCCAGCCCGCGGGCCGCCTTTTGCCCACCCCTGCTGTATAGGTATGAGAAATGAGAGTTCTGAGATTCCAGATCCCACATAGATTTTTATTATGATTGGATTTGGCCCTGAGCCTATGAATCAATCTATTATTTTACAATCAATACTATCAAAAGGCTGGCTAGATAAGTTGAGTGAATACTCATATATATATATATGTATGTATGTTATGGTAAAAGTGATTAATCCAGTAATTATGCATAATTGCCAATTATTATGTATAATCACCAACAATTTTAGTAAAAGTGATAAATTTTTTCATATGTTGCAAATTTATCAGTGATTATGCATACTCACCAGTTTGTAGTGTTAAATATGATAAATATACTTAATTAATCAAATTTATTGGACATTATGCATAATCATCAGTCTAGGATGGTAAATTTGATTAATAATACATTCTCATCGAGTAATGAAGTAGTTAACTGCATTCATCTTCATTTATGTAATA
Source organism: Olivierus martensii (assembly GCA_000484575.1). Classification (NCBI taxonomy): domain Eukaryota; kingdom Metazoa; phylum Arthropoda; class Arachnida; order Scorpiones; family Buthidae; genus Olivierus; species Olivierus martensii. The sequence continues at coordinate 17,655 of AYEL01068845.1, read as the reverse complement.
AGTTTGGTTTTAAGCAGTCAAAGAAAATAAGATCTCATTCGGTTCAAGAAATAATTGCAAATGAAGGAGAGAGACACTCAAATAAAGATGTCTATAAAACTTGAACATGTTAGGCCCAATATTTTTATATGAAAAAAAGAAAGATTATATATTTTATTCAGATTGAAATCACAAATGCAGATTTGTTAATAACAATTGAAAATGAAAAAATGAGGAAATATGAATTAATGGCAAATGAACTGAGCCTGATGTATTAGTGCCAAGTAAAGATAATTCCCTATGACAATGGTCTCAAACTGGCAGCCTGCAGGCCAAATCTGGCCTGTAAGCAATTTTGTACAGCCTGTGAAGATGTTTTAGCTATTTGTTTAAATACATGTTATGATCAGAAAATTATTACAGTTTAACATCAATAAAATAATAATGTAAAATTTAAAGCATATTGTACTCAACTTGCACTGTGCTATCTACCTATAGTACTACCTAAGGTACATAATCTAGTAACTACCTACTTTTACTTTTGCTCTTGTTACTACACATCTATGAATCATTCCTCACAAAATTTTGCCATGAAATAATTGCACTGTTTGGGAGTACATACATATGCAAATAGTTCTTTTCACAGATGAAAATTAAATAAATCTAACAAAAGAAATTGATCAACTGATAAACTTCTAGAGATAATGGCTAGAATCTTTAATGAAGATAGTTTCCAGTAATTTGTCTCCAAGGCTATAAATTTTAGCAGATTTCAATATTGCAGATTCACATTGTCATTAGGTATCAAGTAATCGAAAATAAAAACAAAACTGTTTTATAATCTGATAATTATATGAAGTTATTTCGACATCTTTGTAAGAAAAAATGAAAGTAATTACATAAATATTTTCCTTTCATTGTAATTTTGTTTAAAAATATTCAGTCCTTCATTTTCTTTTGAATTGCACATTTGGCCTGCAAGCAATTTGAGTTTGAAACCACTGCCCTATGTGATGACTTGGGATGGTATTGCAACAACTTACCACAGAAATTGTATTCAAGCTATCGATTTGCCCCTAAACACAGAAGCATACACCTAGATTCATATCCTTCATATCTTTTTTGAAGAGATGTGGATTTGGCCAGGAGGGCGTGTAAGATGATGTTGAAAACTTACTGAAATGGCTAGAGATAACAGAAGTTAAAGATGAACGAGTACTAGGAGGATGTTGAAAGATGAAACAACAAAATCCTATAATTAAATTATTAATTAAAACAACAAAAAGTGGGAAATTTCATGATATTTATTCAATTTATGAACTATATTTTGGAAATTAAGCAAAAATCGTTTTAAAAGAAATATATTCAGTGTATTTATCATATTTACCAAATTCATTTAGGAATTATGTAAAATTGCTGGTAAAAGTGAGAAATTTAGTGAAATTTATCAAACTTACCAAGATGACTGGTGATTATGCATAATAAAACCGGCGATGATGCATAATTACAAATTGGTACAGTAAAATTGGTTCCGTTCTAGTATGGTAAATATACCAAAATGGATCCAATTTTACCATAACATATATATTTCAAATGATAAACAGATTCAATTCAGAGTTCTTAGGATTGAAACAGAAAGAGTATTCACTTAACTAATCCAGCCAATCTTGTGATGGTGTTGATTGTAAAATAATAGATGGATTCATAGGATCAGGGCCAAATCCAATCATAAAAAAATATCTGATGTGTGGAATATGGAATTGATCCCCAGATCATTCACACTATAACCCAATACTTTATTTCACAGTCATCCAGTAAAAAAGTAGTAATTCTTATTTTTCTATAAATATTAAGAAATGGCATTTTCATTGAATTCATATGCTTTTATGTTTTCTTTAGTTTGATGATGAAACATTCAATAACAGATGATCATTAGTTTTTGATTAATGCTCTTATTGAATTATTATGATTCATATTTTCTTGCAAAGGATAATTCCTTTATGAAATTGCTAAACAGCCTGTATTGACTTTTAGAGAGAGACACTTTGTTTATAAAGTGGCATAAAAATTGGAGGATAATTCCTTTATGAAATTGCTAAACAGCCTGTATTGACTTTTAGAGAGAGACACTTTCCAATTTTTATGCCACTTTATAAACAAAGATTAGTGAACAAATGCGTGGTTACAAAGTTCTCTAGATGGATATATGCTGCCTTTAAATGGTGGTTACCAAGTGAAAAGCATTCAAATACCTAGCATGGAAAGCTGGCTATTGGAATGCTACCTCTGGTGTGGTAAAGAGGAAAATTGAACGATGAAGTTCAAATGACCAGATCCAGACCTGTCCTGAAAAATCTGAGTGTGGGACCTGGAATTGAACTTGAATCCTCAAGTGTTACTTTACCACATATGGCCATGCTGAAAGATGTGGACTGAAGTGCTGAATTCAGATCTCTCTACAATCATGTAGAGCCCAACCAGTCGATCGTGAGCTACCAGTCAATCTCAACATGCTTTTTAGTCGATAGCAAGCATCCAACCATCTTCCAATCAACTCACTTGTTAAACGTCCACTTTACAATATGCAGTAAAGGTGGTCTGTGTTCTTGCTGAAACAAGAAAAGTGAGATTTCCCTATTTATTTTCGTTCATTGTGTCTTTTATCATTTATTAAGTAATAGCAGATCAGATCAATTGGTAGAATATAATAATATATCAAAGAAAATAAATGATTATTTTGATGAGTAAGCAAAAGTTTGTTGGACAAATGCATTTACAGGTTCAAAAGTCTATTTCCTCTATTACACTATTCAGTTCCAGACAATAATATATCGTTGTTTGGCATTAAAAGAGTTAAATTTATTAAAAAATAAACTTCTTCAATTATTTACATTTTTTTCTTCTTTTTTAGCCATAATTATGAGCATAGAAAAGAAAAATAAAACTTATCATTACCATGATGAATGGGAACATGTTTTCTTTTTCCATGGTTAATGCCAAATGTTTGTCTAATATGTAATCAGTTGTTGCTATTCCAAAAAAACGGAAATATTGAAAGACATTTTCGAGCAATGCTCTCCAATTATGAAAAATGAATATTGGAAAGACTCCGAATACGATGAGCAATAATTATAGATTTAAAATAGAACTTATCAATACATTCACAACAAAATATGTTCATAAGTTTTAAGATTATCTCTTTGTCGTATAATCCAAATTTTGAATCAATTGCAAAATCTACACAATACATTCAATTTTTTTTATGTACCCATGTATTCATAGTTATCATATTTTCATGTTATGAAGAACTATTTATTTAATAAATTTTGAATTATATAGATGACATTGCTATTTTTGTACTTTTTTCCCCTGGATATTGGTAGCTTGCTATATTTGCTCCAGTGAAAAAAGTAGCTCACAGTCATAAAAAAGTTGGGCAGCCCTGATGTAGAGTATAGAACCCAGAATTAAACCTACATACTCTAAGTGATAAATGACAACTTTACTATGGAATCTACATTGATTGGAAGTTATTATAGCACTTTCAAGCTGACTGCTGGCTTCTTCATTAGATTCTAAGAAATAACATCATTTAGATTATTTTATAACAATATTAATTATAGGAGTCATTATGTAATTAGGAGTTATCATTTATAAAATTAGATGGTAATTCAGCATATTTCAATGAAAAGCAGTTTTACTAAATTATGTGAAAGTACTCTGCTATTCATAACAAACCAAAACAGAAAGAATCAGCATATTCTATGGCAGCAGAAATTTATTCTATAGATCATCCAAAGTGGTGCTTTTGACAAAAATCATCCTCTTCAGTATACAAATGACAAATAAAGTTATGTATGTGATTTATTTATCTTATGGACAGCTTTTAAAATTATTTTGAATTCTTTTTCAACATTACTTAAATTTATGTATGTAATTTATTTATCATTTGTATACGAGGATATTTTTTTTATGTCAAAAGTGCTCTATATCTTGGATATTATATATATAGAATAAATTTCCCCTGAAAATAATCCTAATAATGTCAAACAGATCCATTATGCTTATAATGAACAATTAATTATTTGAAATAAAATTTTGACTAATGTTAGCATCATCTCATTTAGGTTAGGTTACTTTAGTTAAGCTGCCATATCCTATGAGATATTTGTTATCTGGAAGCAGCCACTTATAGAACCCATCACAGGCTGGCCAATACCCATTGAATCCATCCTTCAACCGGATGGTTGAAGGATGGATTCAATGGGCGGGGCCCAGATCCCTCCTGAAAAACTGGAGGTGTAGGACCCAGATTTAAACCTGGATACTCCAGGGTGGTAAGCCACAGCTTTCATCTCAAAATTAATGAATAAATTAATAACTAAATTATGAATGGTACCACTATGATTTAATAATTCTATTTCAATTATTAAACCACAGATGGCACCACTCAATTATTACTGTATGAACTTGTGTATAAGCTGAGGAATTCTTCCAGATAAAAATGTTCTGAATAAGAGGAATTGGCTTATACATGTCAAAAAAATTTTTTGAAGATTGTAAGAGTCACTGGTTCAATAGCAACACATTTCCATTGCACAAGCCACATGATCTTTGATATTTATTTCTAACAGAAATTATTAGCTGACTGATTCTTTCGAATGTTTTGCTAAAAATATTTGGATTCCTATAATGGACATAATTAAATATTTTTTATATATTTAAACATTGGATACTGATTTAAATATGACTGAAAATACATAAATCAGATGTATTGTGTCTTCTTTGCACAATTAATGCATCTGATGGCAGTAACATGATCCATTATATTTCTAAAAAATATCTATTTCTTCTCAATTTTAATATTAAAATAAAATATTAATTAAAATATGCAGATGTGTATGATTGTTCATATTTAAATATATTCAAAAATATTAATTTATTGAGCACTTCACAAATAGATCAGAAATGTGTAGACTAATCTTTTTCCCTGTTATAGAGCTGATTGTTTGTCTTGAAAAACAGTTTACATTTCAAACTTTCAAAAATACTAGAGACTACTTGCTTAATACGATACTAGATTAAATACAGCTCATTAGAAAGTATGGATTTTTATTTAGCATAACGTTTTCGGACTGTACTAGTCCCTCATCAGTGCTGCTAAACTTTACAAAAGAACATCGACATATACTGAGGATATGTCGATGTTCTTTTGTAAAGTTTAGCAGCACTGATGAGGGACTAGTACAGTCCGAAAACGTTATGCTAAATAAAAATCCATACTTGCTAATGAGCTGTATTTAATCTAGTACAGTTTACATTTCTTAGGGTCAGGAATATAGTAACATAGTATAATGTTTTTAATGATAACTGATGATTTAGATCTTGACTTAGGAGAATTCAATTTTCAAGCATTTTTCAAAAATGCTTTATTCTCATAAATCATAGTTAAAGTGCACATATTGTTATATATCAAAATCATCTTCAATGTTTATTGCATATTCCAATACTTTTCTTAGGTTACACTATTATACATAAAGTCCAAAAATCAAACACTCAGCACTTATATTAGGAATCTTGTATTTTATTCCTTTTAAAAATAAATTTTCTATAAACAAGCAGAATATTTTCACCATCAGCAGCATAATAATTACTGCAATTCTATTAATACAATGTATAAAATAAATCATTAAAACTAACAGTACAGTAGTACCTCGTTATACGTCTGCTATAATAAATTTTAATAAAATATATTTATTAAAATATGAGAAAATAATGTTTTAATAATTTTATTATATACTACAGAAATTCTGTTAAACTCTGAGAATATTGAATATTTGAATATTGAAAAATATATTCTTAAATATAGTAAAACTATTGAATATATAAAAAAGAAAAATTATACTCATTAAATAATTAAATCATCTAACGTTTTACATATGAATTTCACAAATAGATAAATTTCATCGTGCAAATCGAGACAACTTTGCTTTCCAAATTAAATCATCTAACGTTTTACATATGAATTTCACAAATAGATAAATTTCATCGTGCATATCGAGTGCTTTCTAATTTTCATAAACTAACTTTGAATTAATTTTTGATGATTTGTGACTTTCTTTATAAAATCGATTATTAAAAAAAATATCAGCAGCATAATAATTACTGCAATTCTATTAATACAATGTATAAAATAAATCATTAAAAATAACAGTACAGTAGTATCTCGGTATACGTTCGCTTTGGAACAAGTCCAACTTGGTATACGTTCTATTTGGATGCGAAAAATTTTGCTTGGTATATGACCTTAGTTTGGAATACGACCGATTCGCGTGCTAGAACTTGTATGAGTCTGTAGTATGTTCTCTTAAAAAACACTTGGTATATGACCTTAGTTTGGAATACGACCGATTCGCGTGCTAGAACTTGTATGAGTTTGTAGTATGTTCTCTTAAAAAAAAACATTCCTTATACAAAAATTATAACAAGTCGTAATAGCATTGTCTGGAATGACTAGACAATGTCATATTTCTGAAACATCCTGAGGAGAAGGCACAAGTAGAGTTCTTTGGATAGATTTTTAGTAAAAGTCAAATCTGGTGAGTACAAGATCCAAGTAAGGAAAAGAGACAGAAAATAGAAAGAGAAAAAAACACCAGAATTTCAAATTCCTGAAGTTTTATTGGAAGTGAACTCTCCTTCTAAACAATAACATCACCTCCTCCTCCCTTCTCAGTATCATCCTAGTAGGCACTCTACTCTTCTCAGCAAAAAAAAAGGAGTAAGATTAATCCAGAATTTCAAATTCCTGAAGTTTTATTGGAAGTGGACTCTCCTTCTAAACAATAACATCACCTCCTCCTCCCTTCTCAGCATCATCCTAGTAGGCACTCTACTCTTCTCAGCAAAAAAAAGGAGTAAGATTAATTTCTCATTTATTTTCATCTATTGTAATTGCTTTTGTATTTATGTATTTTAGTATTAAGCAATATTTAAATTATTTTGTACAACCCATCAATGTATAATATGCCAATAACAATAGGATTTTTTTTTCCATGGGAACGGATTAAGGATGTATACCGAAGTACCACTGTATTTTGCAAATTATTATTAATAATTATAGTATTGTTTAATTAGTATCATCGCATATACTATATTTTTATTCCATCTAAGTTTGAGATATCTGCCATATGGATTTAAGTTTAGGATGCAATCCGAAAATTGATTGATAGTTATCGATGATAATTATAGTTTAATCGAATGTTTATTAAATGATAACTCTTATTGTATGCTGCGCAACGATAAACACATAAACAAAAACTTAAATGAATTATTTAATATTTAGTTCAATCATAAAAAAATAGATATATCTGATGTACACAGTATTTGAATGTACTACAACATTCAAGTTTTGTTGCAGCTCCACAGAGAAATGAATATAAACTATGTTGAAAACAAGATTTCTTAATTACGTACTTATGCATGTAATATGCATACGTAAAATTTAAATAGGGAAAAAATCTTGTAATAAATCCAATAAAACACATTATTTTTTATAGTTATAAAATAAAACTATTTGCATTTTCTTGGCTGTGTTAAATTGAAACGATATAAAGTAAGTACTGTACTGTATTTTTTTTATATTAATAAGAGAAGAAGAGATTTTATTCTTCAATAGATTAAACATTTAAAACTATTGATGAATCAGCTTAAATCTGTAGTATACTATTGGACTTTTCTCGTATTCTAATATAGTCATAAGATATTCTAACAAATAAGTTGAATAAGTTATTCCAAAAGATGAGAATCTTTTAAGTTTGGTTGAATGAGTCACTTGCTTATGAAATTGATTTTGCAAAGAAACGATACAAAGAAAAGAAAGAAAGAGAGGAAGATTAGAAGAACAAGAAACAAAGAATATGATAAAGAATTAGGAAAAAAATCTGTCTTCGCTATAACTCTTTTAGTATATGTCATTGAGATTATATTAAATAATAGAATACTGTATATTGAAAAATCAATAATATTTTTATAAAAGAAATCAAAATAAGTTTTGTTTTTCATTTTATTGTAATTATATTAATAAATTCTATAAATACATCAAATTTAGCCTATTAAAATCAAAATAAGTGTAATAAAACGATTATGATTTCTGCTATAAGCAAAAATAATTTATTTATATAAGAATCAGACACATTTTAATTTATAATTATTAAATTAATAAATTACAAATCTACCCTATCAAACTTTGCTTCCAAATTTTCGGTCTTTGAAGGAAATCCAGTTCCAAGATCGAGCAAGGAAAAATTAAATCCTAATAATTCTCCAATATTAAATACATCGCGAGCGATTAGAATGGCATTATTAAATTCTTCGACTGCACTTATTTTTTCGATGTAAAAACTGAAACATTTAAATTTATCGATATGAAAATATTAATTTTTTAAATTAATGTTTCAACATCATGAAAACTTATGGTTACATTTTAATAACAGAAAATAAAAATTCACTATTTACCTAACTCCCACAACATCCAATCCCAAATCTTTTGCTTCTTTTAATAAGGTGGAAACTTCTTCTGGAAGAACATAACCACACTTGATAGCATTCTTAGATTCAGAAGAATGACAAGTATCGATAGGAAGAATTAGCCTGTTAAATATTTATATATTATTATACGCACAAACATTTTTTAATTATAATTTAAAATATAAACTTTCCATCGTGTAAAAGCTAACACATGCATAAAGGAATTCGAATCGGTAGTAAATGTTGGAATTTAATGAACAATATAACTTCCAGATATTATATTTCTATCTGGAAAAAAAGGATGCTTGAATAAGACTTACTTAGCTGTTGGATGAAGAAGTTTAATCTTCTGTAATTCACATTTGTTGTCAAAGAATAACCACTTTACACCAACTTCTGCTGCATATGCCAGAGACATTGGAGATTTACATTGATTTGAGTAGCATATGCGTGATGGATGAATTCCTGCTTTCGTTACATTTTCAATTTCAGCCTACGTGATAAAATAATAATCACTCTCCTTTCTTCACTATCAACTATCCAATATTTATTTGATTTTATGTTTGTTCGATCATAATATATAAGTCGCCAAACTACAGATGACGTCAAAAGTTTCAATGAACGTAAAACCTTACAGAATAAGAGAAAATAAAATTATAAGAAATAGAATTGTGAAAAATATGGTATATTCAGTTGATAGTTAAAGTAAACTCGGGACAGCTAAATCAATGAATCACAGAGCCTTGAGAAAACGGGGTCAAAATATACCAAATTATAAGAAAAATTTGATTAAGAAATTTCAAATTTTACGAGGTCAGAATCATGCAACCAATAAGAACTTATATCACTAAAAATCACATGTAAGGAAAATCTCATGATACCGTAGAACAACATTAATTTGTAAAAACAAATCTGATAAAAGAAATTTACTGTGATGGGGATATATGCAGATCACATAATGAAATAACTGAAAATCAAGACCTAATGTTCTTTTGTATTTAGCGATAACTGAAGAAATCCAGTTAGTCTGTTTATATAGTACTTTATGTTATGTAAACAAAGTTTATTATTGAAAATTAGGCTAGTAATAGCTTTAATATTTAAAAATACTTCGATAAATTCAAATAATGCGCTAATGTATAGATATAAAAAATAAGCATTACCCCCAATCCCCTTGTGTCCCGGCACTCAAACCAGTTGTACCCTGTTCTTGGTGGCTAGATTCCCAATGAGAAGACACAGTTGTACCCTGTTCTTGGTGGCCAGTTTCCCAATGAGAAGGCAGCATTTCAGACTAGTTTCAAAACAAATTGGGAATTATCAAGTGCTTTAAGAGCATCCTGACTGTCACCACACCATTGTAAATTATGAATTAAAATTTTTGACCTTCAGTCTCCTCATTCTGATTTATCATCCAAATTCCATAAAAATGGGAAATCATCACTTTTAGAGTTTCATATTAAACCTTTAAACTGCTTCTACTTAAATTCAAATAAAAATACTATACATCAAGCACTTTTCTAGAGTTTCACAAGTTAATCACTATGGAACTATCTCCCATTATTCTACTTATTACTTATGATTTATTAATATAGCTATTTGAAAATAAATAAAAATAAAGATCATCAGAATGACATTTTAATCTTGCTAAAATTGGTAATTTTAGTAGAGCTAGCTTAGTAAATTATTATTATATTTCCATTTTTATTCTTTTTGATTAACTATTAATTTTATTTTTATTTACTTGAAGAACTTTGTTTTATGCATATTTATGGATATTATTTATATTTTTTAGATATCCCATTGCAGGAAAAGTAAATACTCCTCAATTAAAAATAAATTGGTAAGTAAATTTTAAAGTTTTTAAGAATAAATATATTAATATTAATCAAATACAGTGGTACCTCGGTATAATGATGGGATTATACAAAATAATTTAAACACTGCTTAATACTAAAATACATAAATACAAAAGACATTTCAATAGATGAAATAAATGAAAGTATACCTTCGCTATCTTGCTGAGAAGAGTCGAGTGCCTACTAGGATGGTGTTGAGAAGAGAGGAGGAGGAGATGTTATTGTTTGGAAGAGAATCCGCTTCCAATAAAACTTTAGGAATCTGAAATTCTGATGTTTTTCTCTTTCTATTTTCTATCTCTTTTTCCTATTTGGACTTTGTTGAGGCTCACCAGGTTTGACTTTTACTATCCTTGGACTTATACCAAATGAATTTTTCCCATAAGAAATAAAGGAAAAATGATTAATCCATTCCTATGAAAAATCCTATTGTTATTGGCATATTACACATTGACAGGATTGTACTAAAATAATTTAACACTGCTTAATACTAAAATACATAAATACAAAAGCAATTATAGTAGATAAAATAAATGAAATTATAACCTCGCTACCTTGCTGAGAAGAATCGAGTGCCTACTAGGAGTGTTGAGAAGATAGGAAGAGAAGATGTTAATGTTTGGAAGGCGAATCTGATTCCATTATCTTTAGGAATCTGAAATTCTGGTGTTTTTTCTTTTTCTATTTTATATCTCTTTTCCCTACTTGGACCTTGTTGAGGCTCACCAGGTTTGGATTTTACTAAAAATCTGTCCAATGAACTTAACTTCTGCCTTCTCCTCAGGATGTTTCGGAAATACGGCATTTGTCTGATCATTACAGACATTTGTCTATTACTACTTGTTATAATTTTTATATAAAGAATGTGTTTTTTAAGAGAACACACAACAGACTCATACAATTTATAGCACGTGAGTTAGTCGTATTCCAAACAAAAGTTGTATACCAAGCAAAATTTATCACATCCAAACATGAATTATATCATGTTGGACTTATTTCAAAATGGATATGTACCAAAATACCACTGTACAACTCTAGCAATTGAGTGTTAGAATTCCTACTGTATATACAGAGTTTACATATCAATATTTTGAAAAAAGTATTTAAAAAACTGTTAGGTTCTTTTGCAGAATAACAGCAACAAAAATCATCTTTTAGGACTAATGAAAACATATTAATAAATATTGAATAACAGCAACAAAAATCATCTTTTAGGACTAATGAAAACATAATAAATATTAAAAATCAATATTTAAAATAATTCTTAATTTAATATAAATTAAAAAAGTGATTTCAAATATATTCCATCTTTAGCTCAGTTCCACTATAAAAAGTTATTTTAAATAGTTTCTCTTTAAAATAATTTTATATAACCATATTATATATATAAATGGGCTATGTTCTAGTAAATGATATGTTATATAATTTCTAATATGAAAAAGATAATGTAATTTAGTGTCTATTTTAGTAGCTATAATATTGTTTTAAAATATGCTATACATTTATGGCATATGACATGACAGATTTATGGCATATGACATCCTTCCATAGATACAATAGAACTATTTTATTTTGTTACTTTTAACATAATTATAAGACAAATTAATACAATAATATGTGTATAGGAAATTTCATTGAACTCAAAATGAAAAACTGAATAGTATATGGCAATCAGTAGCCATATCTGGTGTTATGATAGGGTGGAAAATTTTCACTCTGTATTTATTTATTGATGAGAAATTTCAAGAATTACTGTCAGAATCAGACTAAATATCAAAATGTTGTCTTTGTAGATCAGGGTCGAAGAGAGGGGGATGGTTGGACAAAATTCCCATCATTCCCCTCTCTGTCATTGTTTGTTTTTTATTTTATTCTGTTAAACATGATGAGTATCTACAAAGCAGTTAAATTAATTATTTGGTTCAATATTGTTCCATATGGTGTTGTCTTCTTTTCAGTAAAGGAATACTAAGGCATCACAACATTGTGTAAATGCAATCATTGTAATTCACCTAACCCTGGGAATTTCTGATTCAGAATATTTGTAAAATAATTATTTTTAACAATATACTATATTAAAGTAACAATACATTATATTATACTAATATAGTGAGAATACTTTTATGTTCTAAACAAATACAATTCAAAATTATATATCACAATATTATAACATTGAAACTATTAATATGTTAGTAATTTATGTAAATTTCTTTATGATAGCTGTTTAGTTTTATATTTATAATTATTTTAATTTGGACATTAAGAATGGGCTTTGTTTTAACATTTAGAATTATTTAAATTATTATATATCATTCTTAAGATTTTTTTAGCCAATAAAATATATTTAACAGTATTTGATATAATTATATTTCATAATTTTAAACAACCTAGTTCCGCTGCTTCTATTAACGTAGTAAATAACACCAAGCACTTGAAGCAGGACAAACACAAGTTTATTATTAGATATATATAAACTACATATACTAATAATAGGGCAGTCTTTCCGGAAACGCTTTCGGCCTTCTACGGCCCTCCTCAGCCGGTACTCAGAAGTGACTGAAGATCTACCCCGTATCGGAACGCAGGCCGTTCCTGCTGGGGTACATTATAAACAAACACTAAATTTAAAGGGCTCGCGATGACACACAGACGGGTTGTGGACCAGATGTTAATCCGTTGTTACAAAAACATATATTTTACGGAGGATAAAGCGGCGGCTACAACCTCCATATAAACAGGAAAGAAGAAGAAGAAGACAAGACCACTTCTTGTCTTGGCACTGTGTCGTTCGATACACGACTCTACCACAATCTGTACTTCATGTAAATATGTAAATATTAAACTTCTGATTACAATCCAATTGCATCTTGTATTAATATCCCAGATAAAGAGCATAATAGATGCTACCTGATATGCTTTTTTTCAATCCGCAATGAATTTATTACAATCGCAGAAGCATGTAGAAGATATTTAAAAAAATCACAACTGTTTTCTTTGAAATATTTGAAAATAATTTTAAAACGTTTTTATATACTGTATTATATTGAAATTCAGTAAAACATAATCGATTTATAAGTTTGTATTGAAAAAAATTAGATCAATTATAAACGGTTTTATAACATTGAACATGAATTGTGGATTCATATTAAGAAGATTAAAATGTAAATAATTAAAATAATCAATCTTTCAGCCTATTTATCTCATGCAAAAAACTTCCTCATATAAGATAACAACTTTTAAATGCGGCCTCCAATCAACCAAATATGTTTAAAGTGGTCCTTTGATGAGAATGAGTCCCAAATCACTAGATTTTATTTAAATTTGTTTCGTAGAAAACCCACATTTACATTTAAATAACTATAGTTATATTCTATCAATAAATAAAATGCATTTCATCACTAAGATCTACGAAAATCAATATAGAATATTCATTCTGTAAAAATAGGCTATTATTTGATGGTATGATTTTTGGAACGATTAGATCCTTTTTTCTAAATAATATATATATACGATAACTAATTAATTGTGAGGCTATATGATAACTTCATTATTTTCTTTAAAAATTAAGAAAATAAAAATATATTTCACTAACACAGGGCATTAAAAACTCAATATCACAAGTGTAAGGGTGTGTAGAGGGAGCACCTTACATTTTGAAATTCTGACCTAGGTAATCGCTGAAACTCTTTCAGAGGATCGAAGCAACGAGAAAATTAGTGGATGTTACTGAAAACAATTCCTGCACATAGGCGAACTATTTCATAGATTTTATATATCCTAATATATATTTCGTAGATTATTTTATAAACAATGGGGTGGCGACAAATTTTTTTTATAAAAATGGAGGCGGTCTAACATGAAATTTGGAAATTGTCGATGTAGAGGAACTGATGCGTAGAAGTTGCATAAAGTTAGTAATGATATAAAATTCATATTAAATATATGTTTAAAATTTTAAATTCAATCATTTTTATATGATTCTTTTAATATTGTATAAACTTATTTTTTTTTTATTTTCAATTTAATTTTTTATAATAATCCTATTATAAATAATTACAAAAAAATGATTCCACTTACGAAAGAATAGCTCAACTTTATCCATTTTTGATTTCCAAAATTGATATCTGTATATTATTTCAGATAGATCTGCAACAAAAAATGGTTCTTCTTGATCCTATTTGGAAAATAACACCTTTTTTAAATCAATATATCGCATTGGTATTAGTTAAAAAAAAATTATTTCAACAAAAATAAATATTGACTTACGGGATCATCTGTTATTTCGGTTATAATATCGAAAATAGTTTTTTCTCTGATAATTTCGACTGAGCACAGATTGTTTTCCATGATTATTTTTAAGAATAATTGTATTATTCTTTTAAAAATTCAGAAATAATTATATAATTCGGTATTCCAATTAATTTCCTAAAAATTTGAGAATTTTGTTTTAGTTTTTAATAATCTAATTAATTCATATTTTAATTAAAATTTATAATTAGAAAAATCATAAAAAATCAAATACTTGAGTAATAATGCAGCAGTGCGGATTTATTATTACAGTATTTATAATCTCTAAGAATTTTTCCTAAGGAAATCTTGGGAAAAATTCTGAGAAGGAAACTCATAAATAAAAATAGATTAGAAAACTGATAAATTATAAAATAGAAAGTAAATTTGAATAAAACATTTTCATCAGATTTTACTATTACTGTATTTAAAAATTTTTATAATAAAGTGGACTGTGAACTGTATTTTGATCTGAATAAATTTTTTCTTTCGTAAACTTAATTATCAGATATCACAGTCGTGCGCAATAATTGTCATATATCATAGATCTATCATAAGAGAATAATATTGTAGCATAGTATAAAATATTATAGGTCAGACTGCGGAAATTTTCATTATATTGAAATATTGTTCGATAAAATAAATATTTATTTATGTATTTATACTATAGAGTTTATAAAAAAAAATTTGACGGATCACGAACAGGATAAAAGAACGGATTGTGTTCGTGAACCGAGGTATCACTGTATTTATTTATGTATTTATACTATAGAGTTTATAAAAAAAAATTTGTCTACTTTCTGTATATTTTCAAATTATTAGTTTCATTATATCTGCTGCTGCTATTCGTCAGCATTAGTTTGAAACATTAGACTCTCATTGGATGTATTTCACGAAATTTGATTCGCAACAAGCTTAATTTTTCTTAATATCACAATTATTATAACAAATATAACTGAGTTTCGTTAATGGGAGGTCCCTACATTCAATTATAGAACAAAATGTGAAATTTAAATCAAGATATTTGATTCCAGCTGTAATGTAATTACTCACATCTAGTGCAAACTTGATGTTTAAGCGTCAAATAAAACTGAACAATTAAAAGATGCTCAGAGTCCAGAGCGATATTAGAACAACTTGAGAATGAGCGATAAATATACTTCTATATTTAAGGTATAAAATAAATATAATTAAACAAATAAAAAATACCGCAAATTAAATAAAAATGCTTAATAAATAAAACAGTTAAATAATTACTTATAAAAACTATTCGTGTTAATGAATAGTTTTAATAAGTAAATATTTATGTTTACAATCAATGACTACTGCGTAATCAGTTTTGATTTCAAGGAAAAACTGCATTCAATTCTAAATTTGACAGGTAAAAATTTAAAATTAGATTCGTGTACATGATTCAAGATACACGTACAGAAAGTAAATGCACTTATTTCTGATTACATCTTTACAGAGTTTTCTAAGTTTGAACCAATACCAACTTATTAAATTTATGGGAAAATGAAAACAAATATAGATTACTGTGAACAAACAGATGAACAAACCAGGACGAACTTAGGTACTGACTGACACTCTAACAAATATAAACTTCCGGACTAGATTAGTGAGATCTTCAAAGTGTGGTGTGCACATCTTTAGAGGTGCATAAGAAATTTTCAGCAATGCGCATTGTTTTTTGTTATCATAATACATGTCTGCTGTATGGGGTGTGCACTATTATTTTTTACTGATAAAAGGGATGATTGCTATTTTTCTTTACTGCTAGATCAGAGAGTTGTTTGGTGGAATGATGTTTTATTTGTTTTCAGCTGCTGAGAGAATTTCTGTTTTAGAAATTCTACCAATCTTATCGACTCATGAAAGATTCGAATCTGGATCATCATTTGATCAGAATCCTCCCCTCGCTCAGGATTGATGATGGATAATTGTCAGGGTTGTTTCCTTAATTATTGTTTCTCATTCAATTCCGATTTTTATTATTTGAACTTTCTGCAAGAGTCTATGTAAGTGAACAAAATTCATAATTAAAGATATTGTTCATGAGTTTATATTACACCAATGTACATTTAAAAAATTTCAAAATTATTTTAAAAATTCAATTTATGAAATTACATTATCAATTTAATTAATGTTTACATTATCTTACAATTACTATATTACTAACAATCTATTTTTCTTTCCTTAAATTTTTTTCACTTATCATGTAAACAACCTAGCTAGCATTGTTTACATTTGAAGATAACGCATTTAACTGAACTTACATTATATAATCTCTACATTTCAACCATTCAAGTTACAAACTTTAATTGTAATTATTACGTTAATTAAATTAATTTATTTGACATGCAATGTAGATAGATCTATAAAAATGTTAATATTATTAAAATATAACTATTCATTACAATAAAAGACTTTTAAAAATAATGAAAACATGAGAACAAGAAAAAGGAATTTCCCATAATGTTATATATGTTACCGGCAAAGTATGAAATGCAGGCATTGTATAGAATGTCTAGCTTGGCATTGTATAGAATGCCTAGGCAATATATAGAATGCCTGGCATTTTAACGCAAAGTATGAAACGATTAATATTATATATACTTTGCTTAGGCATTGTATATAATGCCTAGGCATTATATAGAATGACTGATGCTATTTAGGCAAAAACTAATTAAAAGAGTCATGAAATCAACATATGAAAATACACGAAAGATATTTAATTAATACTTATTTATGAAAATTAAAAGTAACTTTAAAAATATCAATAATTTTGTCAAACAGGAGGCAAAATATAATTGATTCATTGTCTCTCAAAAATAAAAATAAAAACTATTTATCTGATGAATTATATTTTGAGCAGATTTTAGGAATATTTTTTAAGTCAGCTGAACATTTTAAAATTATCTGCATATTTTTCCAGGAAAAATCAAAATCTGTGAAATTTTTTGAATGATTTACTTTAAAATGTTTTTAAACTAATTATTAC